>BQNB010152546.1:2756-15759 GCA_026074375.1 Tanacetum coccineum
AATACAAATGCAAAACAAACATATATTTGGCAGTTTTTGTCTGTTTTTGGTCATTTAAGCTCGTTTTTAGAGGTAAAAGATATGTGTAATTAAGCACTTATCAGTTCCCCACTCTTCTTTGATCCGTCTTAGGGCCGAGTGGCAGCCTCGACCCGAGCGGAAGTGCGATGTGTCTGGAAACTCGGGATCGTAAATGGATTCGAGTACCATTCTGATCGCCTCTTTCATGATCCTTTCTATAGGTAGAACTACTGTGAGCGGTCTAAACTTCGACCCTTATTTCTTTCTTCATATTATATTGTAAAGGGGAGCAAAGCCCGTTTTTTTCTCCCTATATTGATAGATCAAGGGCCCTCCTGCCGTCGTTTCAGTGAGTCATAGGGCTTCCCCTCAGCTCAGTCTTTTTGGTTCTTGAGAATGGTCGCCACCTCTCCCAGGACCGGAATGATTATCCCTGCCCGATGGGTCTACATCCATCCCTGAATGTCGTCGGGTACTGTTAACTTCCCCACCATTCTTGTAACTGTCACCTGTAATCCGCGCAGGTGTGTCCGCACCCCCCTGAGTGGACGAGAAAGAAAGGATTTCTCGGAGCAACCCCCCAGGTTCCAGACCCAGGAGTCAACTTTCCCGTATGAGCATTCGGTACATGTATCAGTCCGTGGAAGAGTGAAAGGGTCATCACTATTGAGGATCTCCCCCCTAATCTTAGATAGGTCGTCTGGGGGTTCGCCGCGGTTCATTGCTGTGCTTACACACTAGGCTACCCTTTTCCGAAAGCTCCGCGGGACCACCTACCACTAGTCTTCGGCCGGAGGGGTTTATTGCACAAAAACGCCGGGACGCAGGCTCCCGAAGAGGGAAGCCCAACGAATGTCAGATGCAAAGCCCCGCACCTCATTAAGATCATATTGGCATACTCTCCCAAAAAAGAAAGAGCAGACCCCATTGAAGACGAGAGTGAGGTACAACAAGGCCATTTCTGTCCACCGCCCTTCTCACGGAGCCGTACGTGGACGTTACCGCTCATACAGCTCCCAGCCAGCAAGCAGTTAGCCTTCCTCTACAAGGAATGGAAGTGTGGGTGAATCAACATCAAATAGAGGAATTCGCTTTTTCTTTTCAGCAATAACATGATAAGAGCATCCCTTTCACAAAAACCTACAGACCCCCCCTATCCTGCCACTTCAGCACCTTGTGATCTTTGAGAAGATCATTACGAGCCCTCTCCTAGAATCTTTTTGATTTCAAAAAACAAAATTTTTCATGGTGGATCAGGACGAGAATGAATCCGGTAATCCAGGACATACTCATCCTGGAGCTTATGCTCTCCTCTGGGGAGGGGGTTTTTATAGAGAGAGGTAAGTCGAGGGTAGCCTCCCGCTTGACCGATTCCTCGGAGTCGGAGGAAGATCTCTCATCCGATCATCCTGAACACGAAGGAGCTGCTCTCGATGTGAGATCAGCAGCAAAAGAAAGAAGAAAAGGGCCATGTTCGTTTTCGCCCTGCTCTGATGATGCGCTCCTTGCTCGCGGAGCTACATACCGGAAAAAGAAAAGGATCTCTCTATTACTTTGAGAGGAGAATCGTTGGTTTGACCGACGGACTACGTGGGAAATACGAGATCTAGGCAAGCCGCTACATGTTCTCCCCTTGCCCTTGAACGATAGAAGAACTACTTATCTTCTCTTAGGTAGCGGTCGATCGGTTCGCATCTATGGTCAATCAATAGGTCCGCGGATCCATTCTTCTATACGATAAATCGCCATCTCGTAGCACCACCACGACACCGATTCCCCGACAAAACCCCCGATTCCCCGAGAGTTAGATAGCCGATAGTAGTAGAAGCTCTAAGGCCGCTATTCCTGACAAGGAATAGAGTAAGGCCTTTACCGATCCTGAGTTAATGAGTTAAGGAGTTTTTTTCTAAACGACTTATCTGAAAGAAGGCTTTGCAATCAACGAATTCTTTGATTTGAAAAGCTCCTTTCCTAATCGACCTCCCGCCTTCCGTTATTTGATCTTTTTATAGATCTTCTTATCTTATTAAGTAGCTAAATGAAGTCTCATCAATTGAGAAATGACAATAAGTGATGTTCGATATCGCTTCTGTGCGCAGAGTATCGAAAGGAACCTCTCGGAGAAGTTTCGGGCCTCGGCAGCCCTCCTTTCTTATCTATTTTCATATATAATATAAAGAGAATAGAAAGCGTACTGACTCTGATTGCTATCTACGATGCGATCAGGGGGGTTCTTTGCCGTGGCAACAGGATGCTTAAGGGTTCCCCCCGACAGGGGGTCTGGGTAAGTAGCAAGGAGGAAAGCGAGTTAGCTGGTACGGGCGGACCCAGAAAGAAGAGAGGAGGGTTCACCACCAGTAGATTTTTCCAAATTCGTTTAGTATTTTTAATTAATATTTTAGATTAAAACTGTTTTTAATTCATAATAAATAAAACAAAAGTTAAAAAAATATAATTCTTTTTTCTAAAATTATTTTTAGTCATTTAGGACATTTAAAAATTAAATTTGCATTTGTAGGGTTAAAATTTGGAGATTTAGGTTTTTAAAGCTCGGGTTTTGATCCCGTTATCGTTTTTCGTGTTTTAACTTTAATTGCTTTCGTTTTTAGCTTGCTTTTATTTGTTCTTGCATATTAATTGTAGAAATAGAATCAAAAAATCATTGAATCATTCAATCACGCGATCACGAACTTAATCACGATTCTCAATTCACGCCTCGTCGGGAAACGACTCGGGAAGGTTTTGGATTTTACTTTGGTCAAAAGTAATCTCTTAGAAGCCTTACGGAATACTTACTCACTCTCATTATTTGATATTTTAATTTTAATTATATATATGTATATTAAGTTATATATATAAGTATAATTAAGTTGAAATCAATTATCAAATTTTATTGGGTTTTAGAGCTTTGAATTTACCAAACTGCCCCTCATCTCATTTTGGGCTTTAATTACCCACCACCAGCTTCATTTTCGAGTGTGTAGTGTAGTGATAAAAAAGTAGTATAACTTATTTTTAGTCTCTCTAGTTTTAGCTTATTAAGTGCTTCTTGTAAAAGCTTTTCAAGCTTATTTAGCATATTGTAATTTGATCTTTTGGCTTATTAATAAGAAAAGGTTTGAGGTTGGTGTTTCTTAATTTGCTTATTCCCTTTTTGCTTATTTCTTATTTCTTCTTTCTTTCTAATCGAATAAGCTAATATTTATAGCTTATTTCAAAGTGCTTATTTCTGGTTCGAATAAGCTTACCCTTTAGCTTATTTCGAATTCATACTATATAAACTTTGGTATTTAGTTTAAAATTTAGCTTATTCTCTTCTTTCTTTTCTTTTCTTATTTTCAAAAAACAAAATATCAAAAATAGCTTATTTAGGGTAGCTTATTCAGATCTGAGCTTATTCGAACATCACAAAAGATGCGATGAGTTTTTATACTCGGTTTATTTATAAGTCTTAGTCACCTTTTATTCGAATAGCTTATTGAGAGCTTATTGGTTTTTGCTTTTTTGGATTATTATTTTGTCGAGAGAGAGAGTGGCGAAGAGATGTGGCGACCCTCGACCACTATCATACCACTTAACCCCATACATACGCAGGAGGGAATTATCTTCTTATCTAACCTCTTCGACCACCCCAACGAGGAGCGTACGTAGAGCTTTGCTGCTAAGCTTAGAGCTTGGCGTTTAGCTTTGCTCCTTTTCTCCTTCGACCTCAGACATAGGGAATTATACGGACCGGAACAATGGGTTCGCTCCGACCGACGAAAAGGGAAAACGGGGAACGCATGCCGTTAGCGCCATTAGGTCCACCATAGTATATCTCACATAATAGAATATTATTGGGAGAGAGAAAGTCTTTTAGCGTAGTAAGCAGGAGCCTGTAAGAGCCAGTCGCGACCCCTCTGTCGCGTCCACGCGACCCCCAAGTATCCAACCGCGGCGCGGCGACCAACCACCCCCAAGTAACCCCATAGCTAAAAAGTCGGCGGCGCTGGGGCCGACCGCGGGCCGCGATCGCGAGGCCGACCCCCCAAACAAACCATAGAGAAGTACCAAGCCAACCAAGTAGGTTTTAGACGACACCAAGTAGATCCGGCGAGGCGCGGCGCGGCGACCGCCACCAAGGAAAAATGGCGCACGGACCGTACTCGAGCTTCGGATCAATGTCCCTAGAAGCAAGGAGTACGCCCGCGTGTACCGACGAGAACACCAAAAAAACCTAATTCAGCTCCACGTAAGATAGCCAAAGTACGGTTGAGCAATCGACATGATATATTTGCTCACATTCCGGGCGAAGGTCATAATTCGCAGGAACATTCTATAGTCTTAATAAGAGGAGGTAGAGTGAAAGATTCGCCAGGTGTGAAATCCCATTGTATTCGAGGAGTCAAGGATTTGTTAGGAATTCCGGATCGAAGAAAAGGGAGATCAAAATATGGTGCAGAAAAACCAAAATCGATATGAATGGAAGATGCCTCTGTAACTCTTTTTTCCCCAATTTTCAGTATGAAGTTACTGGCTCTAAGAAGGCAATTGCACCTTAGCCCATGGACTGATACGGAGACTACTCTACAGGGGAAATCTCTTACTCGACTAGAGCGGATCCCAAGATTTCACCCGTTCTTTGAAACTGTCAGGCCCTACATTCTATAACGAGAATCATAAGGCCAGTCAACAAGGAAGAACCTAGCAGAGTGTCCTGAGATAACAGGGCATCAGTGACAATGCCCAGTGACGAGAGTAGCGACATACGAGGATCTAACCTCGACCAACGAGAGCGTAGTTGCTCGAGCTCAGACATAGGGATTCTCGGATCGGAACAATGGGATTCGCTTGACCGAAGGGAATGATACGTAGCGCCATAAGGAGAACCTAGCGTAGCAGATCCAGTCGCGACCAAGTAGATAGCTCTACGCCTCTGCCGAACGAACGAAGAGCTACCTAAGTATGGTTAAAGAAAGTGAAAATGATAGGTAAACAAAAGATAGAACAAATGCGATAGAAAGCGCTAGAGCTTTGAAAGCCTTAATTTGAGCTTGAAAATGAGTGTCCTTGAATTGAGCCTGTCATATCCTTCCCAACCCAAGACGACAAGGCGGTAACAGCACTACGGCAACTCCGGAACGCATCATGCGATTTGTTTCAAGGCATGGGTTATGGTCTAGGAGAACTCATGAGACTATTGACATTGGGGAAGCCATGCGTTAGGTAAACCAACTGCATATTGCAAGCGAAGGGGTGAAAGCTACTCGACTGTAATGTAAGTAGAGGACCTACAACGAGTTGCGGTTGCTTCGCAAGCAATACTCGACGGTATAGCGCATGCGTCTCATCGTCTTGGGAGCACTCGTAGTTGTTTGAGTTGTTGCGTTAGGGCAATACAACTATGAGAACCAGTCATCCTAACACTACTGTCAAACCTACTGTAGTTGTCGTTATTACCACTCGTCGGGTAGTTGTTCCGTAACACCTCGTAGACTACTAGTCATTCCATTGTTGCACCACCCCAATGTGTGTTGCGTAGTAACTGCCTAGCTGTCTGTTACGTTGTCAAACCCTTCCGAACAACCACCTCTGACACAGAGACTACGAGTGATGGACAACTAAACGACAATGAGTGGTTGCTTTACCATCTTGTTCCTTCGTATGTCGTTCTTCCGTCTTTGGGAACACTAGTTGTATTTGGTTTGGTAAGGCCGACTCGATGGTTGCGGAGCAAGATTACCAAGGCGAACAATGAGTGGTTGCTTCGCAAGCCTTTATTACGGTCTAGCGTTATCGTTGTTATGGCGCTTTGGAACACTGCTGATCGCTACCTCTTGCAAGCAACCATCAGTCACAAATGGGAAAAATCATACGCTATCATAGGCGCTTCTAATTTATTTGGAGATTCTAAATGCAGCATGCGCTGAAACCCGCCTAGCTACTTACTACTCTACTTAACTGAAAATAAAAAAAATGCGAATTCAAATTGGTCGAGAAAAAGAACCGCGCTAGTCGGAATTTGGGGAAAGATAGAGAGCTCTCTAGGCTCTCCTGATCAAATTGAGAGTTCGCTTTGCCAGTCCATGAATATGTCGCACCCAGCAGTTCGAGGAGTTGGCCAGATACGGATCGAAGCCCTGCCTCGAAAAAGTCAGGACTTTTAGGCAGATTCCAGTATCCGACCCATCTCTTTCTGCCGATTCCCCGGGTTGTCGGAATCTCTGGTTCGATCAGGACCAGGAGTCCCATTCATTCGTTTATGGGAGCGCCTCTCTGTTCCCATTCTCCACCGGGTCATCAAGTGATTAGCCGGCTCAATCCATTTTTCCATCCGATGATCTTCGCCCTAGGACTGACTCTGTTCGACCTGCCTTGATTGCCTAGCTAATGCTACCGTCGCAAGCAACCTCTCAAAGAATAGGGAGTGAACGACCCTTCTATCTAGTATCTAGATCGGTGATTCCGTTCGGCCGAGCCAGCTATCGAAAGTCTTGCAAGCAACCTCACCCTCACCCCGGAATGAGAGAGACATCAAGGACAGGAACGTAGGAAAGCTCCTTAACGGGAGATTCAGCCACGTAATCAATCCCCCAAACTGTCACTCGGGATGTCAGGATTGCAAGCAACCTACACTAAGCGAGCTAGAAGCTAAAGTGAATCTTTTTTGGCATCTTTTTCTTTGCTTTGACCGCGACTTTGTTTGGTCTTCCTCTTTCCTTCGGCCCATGTTTCAAAGCTAGCAAAAAGTTCGAGCCTTCGGGATCTCTCTTGAACGGCGGTCGGTCAGTCCTTTTCTTCTGTTGATGCTGAGACTGATGCTTTGACTGTCTCCCATATCATTATAATAAAGATCCACTACTTGCCTTGTCGACGCTAAACTCAGTACCTCGCTTCCTTCCTAGTACACCTACTAGACCCATACTCATTACGAATGTGTTCACCAGACATTTGACTTAGCAACCTTCTGCTTAGACCGGCAACGATAAGGAAGGAGATCTATGGATAATGGGATATAGAAGTCAGGTGCGACGGTCAGCTCAGTCAGAGCGGAAGCGGTCAGGCAAGGTTATCGTCAGACAATGTAGTGCAAGCGACGGGTAGCGCTTGTCATATGAATAAGGCGACTACAATGGGGGACGAAGGCGACGTGGGCTTGCCATATAGATGATGTAGCGCTTGCAAGGAATTCAGGACGACGTTAGCAAGTGTAGCGCTAGCTTATAGGTTAGCTAGCGCATTTTGCCATAAAGAAGCTAGCCAGAAAGCAGGTCAGGCAGGCACGGCTAAGTCAAATAAATCCTAATGCTAATGCTAAGTCGAACTGATAGTAGTGCGCATTCAACATGTGCTTAGAGTCACACTGTACTGAGCAGAAAGGCTTGGTTCCATTGATTTTTTCAACCTAGAACCTGTATTAGATTTAGCTATCAGGGCTGTTTGCCAGAGCTAAAATTCGGCTCCAGGGAAGGTTCGTTGATAAGCAAAAAACAAATTGATGCGTTATAGAAGAATTTCAACTTGGGATGAGAATCGAATTCGAAATGGAAATGCTGTAGTGGACTCCTTACGAAGCTGGGACTCAAGCCAAGGCATGGATCTGGTTCGAGACAGGGTGGACGAAGACTTGGTTGAGCCTGAACCGGTCCTTTGAGGGATCCCTAAATCCTTCAGTCCCAGGATACGGACCCCTCTCCCCTTGAGGATTGGATTGACTTGGTTATTGCCCGTGGGCGTGGGGGGGGAGGAAACCAGCGTTTCACTTTTGCCAACTTTGAAAAGAGAGTTCTACGATTCCCCATAAAGGAAAGATAAGAAATATATAATGTCTATGAGGGCCCCTATGACCTTGCACTCCCGATGTGCTATTAATGCAAGGAAGCACTGCCCGGAATCTTATCTTGTTTGTGAAAAACTGATATCATTCTTTTTTCTATTCGGGAACTTCATTTATTAAATAAAGGCGCCGGTAGGGTTTGAGCAAACATAGTATTAATTCATTGCCAGCAGCACAGCCGTTGACACTCCGCCTTAGCCTCAGGTAGTTGAAGACTTTCAGGGGGTGCAAGGATCTCATTCCCTAAGTCGTGGAACTGCTTCCCATCTAAAAAAAAAGATGATTAGTTTCATCTATATAAAATGGTCACTTAATTGGCCGAAGGCAAACGACCTAATGAACCCAACTACGGCAGGGAAGCCTTTATTCTGGGTGTCGGAATGAAAGGTTACCCGGCCAGAAACTTCAATCAATCCTATGGCATTGTGAAATCTCTAATCGGAGGCATTAGCAGTTCAACCTATAGGGACAACGCCAAGCGGAGGAGTCGGTTTCAACAACAACCCGTGAAGACGAAGGTATGCAATAAAGACTTGTAACATCTAAATGAATTAAAAGAAGAATTAGCGTATAAGTCTTGCTCACTATTCTCTAAGAGAAGCGCGAAAGGATTGCAGGCTATATTAAAGGTGCGCGAGTTTCTTGATTCCACTCCGCTTTCAAGCAAGATTGGGTGAGTGTTCCGTGTGAGTAATAGTTGGGTCTAGTGAGCGTACTGTCTGACCTAGTCCACTCAAGGCAAGCAAATGTTTTTGAAAAGCAGATAGTTCACGGTGCTCGTTCTATAGAAAAACTTGATATGATAAGTTCACCACAAACAAAAAAAACAAAAACGAAAATGAAAAACTTCATACTCAAACGTTTCATCTTCAGTGTCTAAAGTGTCTACAAAACAAATGAAAGTACAAATGATAGAGGTTGGATCTTCAGTGAGAATGAGCAATGCTAAACGGACGTTCATTCCGTTTCTCTTATTCATCGCTCTTCTGATGCTTTTCGATCTTTCTTCCCTTAGCGCACTCACTCTTCTCAAAATCTCTTAAGAGAAGAAAAGATCTAGCTACGAAAAGGAGCGAGCTCGAGCTCTTGTTCCTCAACACTGGAGACTGAGAAGCAAGGGCCTAGACGGCCTAAAGGTGGTCTCTCACTCAAAAACATACGAGAAAGCAAGTTCTTTCAGTAACCGAAATTAGCATTGTTGAGTCTCAAGGTAGTCTGAGAGATAGAACCGTGTTTTTGCTGGTCTTACTTGAATTATCTGTTACACAAACCCTGGGGGCTAAAGGCTGTTGAAGGCAAGTCAGTAAAGATAGATTACCGAGTTGAGGATGGGATAAGTGCCATAGAAAGCTTGAAGTTTCCTCCTGTAGGTAGCTCAAAGTACGGTTTCGAAGTCAACTTCCCTTATTCGATTTTCTTTCGGGTAGCTAAGACTTGAAGTTCAGTTATCGGAAGAAGTTATGTCTCAAGTGAAGTCATCTGATGCCAATCCTCGCCTCATAACGAGTAATGTCGGCAGTATCGATCGAAGGATAGGGATGTTCCAGAAGTAGTCTCAAGGAAAGTTAGCTCTGTTTATGCCAAGGCAGAGGAAGAACTGGTTGGCAATGAGTAAGAGAATGAATCCCCCGCCGAGTCAGTTGATGAGAAAGAGTCTGTTGCTGTGTCCACAGCTTTTTCAGGAGAGTCAGTCATCGGGAGAGAGGTGGCAGGCGCGGCAGTAGTCTTTGTTGCACGAGTAGCTGGATAGGCTGGATATTCTAGTCTTTTCGAAACTAACTATGACACTACGTTCCCATAAGACATGGAATTAGACTGTTTACTCGAAGTATGGAATAGTTGTACCTTATTGAGCGAAGTCTGCTCTCGTTTCACCCGGTGGGGATATGGGAGTTTCACTCAAGAATGAATCTGTTGTTTTGTCTCATTCTTTCTCTACCTACATTAGCATGGGAATGAGTGACTAATAACGAGTGAACGAGAACGGCTTTGCTTGTGCTTGCCCGCCCTTCCAAGTTTCCTTTTTTTCAGTAGCAGGTTTTGGAGCAGCAGGAAGAGAGAGAAATCCTAAGGTCGCAGCTGCCTTCTTGGATGGGTTTTATCTCTTCACTGAAACACTACGATAGTTCAGCTAAGAGCCCTAGAGACAGACGCGAATGAAAGACCCAAGCCTACATGAACCATCAAAGAAAGACATATCGATGGGGTTTTGCTTGTTGCCTGAATGAAAATGCGTCTATTTCTTTCAGACCAAATCAAAATAAAGATGTAGGCTTAACTAAAGCCCAATGCCAAGCAAAGCCCTAAAATACAAGAAGAAATTGGGTTCAACTAAGCCCTTAACCCAACATGAGGTGGAGCCTTAACCCGACACAAGATGGGACCCTATTAGGATAGTGGGCTTAGAACAAGACCCATCGGTGGATAAGATCACATCTTCATAACAAACAAAAGGTGTACACGTTCGGCCTCACTCAAGGTAATGGGCCAAACCTAACGAGTCCAAACAAATTGGATCTTATTGTATGACAAAACCACAGATTGGCTATCTAATTTCTTCAGTAATTTGAGAATTTCCTCAAGCAATAGGGTTGGAAATCCCATGTGATTGGCCCCAAGCCATTGGATGCCCAAGACCGCCCCATATTCTCCCAAAGGCATTACCATGAAATCAGTGGTCAATTCTAAACCCAGTGCTGTCCAACACAACCCTTTGCACCAAGCATTGACTTCCAGTAAATCTCCATTAGCCACAGCCACCTTAACGGCCTTTGTCTGTTGGAGTCTGCACCCTACCTCTTTTTGCAACACTGCAATCAATGAAATCTTCACTTCATCCTCCTCCTTGTCCCTGCCATCCTTCGTAGTGCTTGCGAGATGGACTCTTTCATCGGAGGGTGCTATTTCACCCATTGGTATTGAGAAATCCTACTTCACCTACCTTTGGAACTCAGATCTCAAGAGAATGACTGGACTACAGGACTTCCGGTCAGTGCTACTAGACCTCTAAGCAAGTGTTGCTAGACTTTTCCAGGCTGTTGTTGCTGCTCTTACAACTGCTAGGCAAGTTACATGAGTGAGGACGAACGAATACGGTGAGATACGATTTCGAATCTCTTGTAGTTAGGCAAGTGGAGGACAGTGATCTTCCAAATGATCACTGGCCGGAACGATCTATGATAGCTATTAACTAGTGCCATGGAGTCAGTCAGTCTAAACTCTATAGCTCAACAGTCTAGTGCAGCTAATGTACGAAGGAAGCAAGAAGTCAGCTAACAAGTATGAGAATCTCCACTGTTC
Source organism: Tanacetum coccineum (assembly GCA_026074375.1). Taxonomy (NCBI): domain Eukaryota; kingdom Viridiplantae; phylum Streptophyta; class Magnoliopsida; order Asterales; family Asteraceae; genus Tanacetum; species Tanacetum coccineum. Next base: position 13,894 of record BQNB010152546.1, read on the forward strand.
AATCAACAACAACAGGGAGGGATGCCCCCGAGGGCATCCCGATCGATTCAATCAACAAAGCAAGTGTTGTGAGCCCACCGGCGAGTGAGGGCTAAACGGTATTTATAGATTGAAACTAGAAAACCTTCATTCGCCTCATGAACAAGCCAGTCTCAACTTTCCTGTTCAACTTTCTAGTGCGTCTATCTAAGGATAGATCTCGGTATCTGTGGAGAGGAAAAGAATGAATCCTACTAATGCGTCAAAATCTCAAAAATTGATCTGTATTCCCCTTTCTTTACAGGTCTCGTGTTCCCCCTATTGAACGAAATGCAAAAACCACATACCCACAAACTTGTCAATAAACAATTCTATGTTCAATTTGACTACAAACAATTCTATGTTCCACTTGACTCCTACCCATACCGTGTTCAATTGTACAACTACCAATTCAATCTTGAGATTTAGTAAGAATAGCAGAGGGTATACTAGTCAGGACTCTTCTTTTCTACGAACAAGTCAGTACTCGCACTATTGGGGGAACATGCGTCAAAGAAGGTCGTTTTCTTTTCCGTCCTCGCACTATTGTACGAATTTCTCCCTGTACCTAAAAAGTCTTTATTTCACGCTGGAGCATTTGTAAGCGACGGGATCTTAGCAGCTTCTTCCTGAGTTGCATTAGCTAAAGTGGATCTACGATCACGGGAACTAATCAATCGGTCTGTTCTGCCCCATAAGCATCTGGATGGTCTACGATCAGTGCTATTCGTACACCCTATGCCTGATTTCGCAACTTCAACCCTTTCCCTATCCAATGTAGCTGTAACTGCGCCTTATTGGCTTCTTTTCAGTTAACAAGCAAGTACGCAAACAGCCTTCGGTTCCTAACAAGCTAAGCACCTACCCGGGGAACTACGAATAGTTTAGCCTATCTGGCCTAACTAGCTTGTTAAAACAACCTGATCGGGACCTCTACCACTCTTGTAGATCACCGAACTATGCGCCTATCTTCGCTTTTCGATCAGCCGTTGCTCCCCGTTCACTTAGCCTACGAACTCCGGCTCACTTCCAGCTTGGATCACTTCTGGCTCGCTTAGCCCTAGCTCGAAACAGCCAACTCACTTCGCCTACGCAACGAAGAGAAGTAGTTGACTTGCTTAGCTCGAACATGCCAACAGCATTCCGTTCACTTACGCAAGATTCACTCGTTTACTTGTTAGCTAGCGCTATTCCACATCTTAGCTTTCAGGGAAGCCCACGGAGCGGTTCTGAAAGAACGTAGTGGTGAACGAAGTTGACTTTGACTTATAGCATTTCTCCTTCTCTTAGCTGAAGCTTATCCATGAATCCGATCTTAGAAGACTTGAAGGACTAGTGTCCAATCCCGGCCGATGTAGACTAGTCCCTTTTTGGCAGCACTTCCTTTGCTTCTTTCTGGAACTTACTAAAGGAGGCCTTACCTTGGTCCCGGTCCATTGAGTTGAATGAGTTGAAGCGCCTTTACCATTAGTCTCAGATAAAAGAAGCAATTCCCGAATAAGAGAGATTGGCTGTTCTGCTAGCTCTTTAAAGAGGGGGTAGGTGCTCGTGCATGAAAGGAATGGACCTTCCATTTTTATTTAATTTAGAACCAAAACCCTAACTGTTGGGTTAGCTTCCATGGAAGGAAACTTTTCTATCGGGTAAGGAGTTAGAACAGGCCGAGGCCGAGCCTTAACCAAGCCCTATTAGATTAGAAGGAGGAAGCGCGTTAGCTATTCAGTTTTTCTTGCTCTTAATTGCTGGCTTTATGAAGAGCTGGTTCCGGGGTATACCTTTATTGACAGAATTATACTCTCTTTTCATCAGCCTTAAGTTGAGGATTCTGACCTAGCTCGATGACCCCTC
>BQNB010152547.1:0-15759 GCA_026074375.1 Tanacetum coccineum
GCACTAAAAAAGTGTGTATGGCACACTATGCAAAAGCTAATAAGTATAGAGATTCTACATAAAAACTATATATATCCAAAATATATTTTAAATAGCAAAAAGATATATGATATATAATAAGCTTAACAGTACCATTCATGAACCTTAGGACGCTTGGAATCAGATCCTTTCGATAAGGTTGACAGAGAGAGGATACTTCTTGTCCACAAACATATGTATAACCAATCCACTAACTGTCTCCAACACATGAACACCAGAAAAAGAATATAGCTTCCAGGATTGAATACTCCATGTGTGTTGGTTCTTCCAAAAATCACTACCATCATTCACTTCAGGTGAATCCATCAAATCTAAAGATCTCCCCAAAGAACAAGACCAACTCCCTTAGCTTTCTTATCTTGATAAAATGTCATCACACGGCCATAAATTGTCATCAAGTCTGCGCGAGTGACCAATGTTAAGGATTTCCCATAAGGCTCCGTAAAGTACTTGCGAGAGTGTCTGGGGGGGGAGTCTGTAGATGGCATTGATCGATCCTAACCCCGTAGGAAATAACTCCCAGTCAACAACAGCATATAAATGAACAGGTGTATCACAATTAGAAGCAGAATCCTCATCAGAAGCATACTTAATGCACAATTTATGTTCAGCGTCAGGATCTCCCTCTTCAATTGAAATGGTAGAATGAGAAGTATAAACACCTTTTCTGCCTAAGCGCTTCTTCTTGGTACCAATCTTCTTGAGTGAGGAGGCAGTTGGGTGTGCCTTAGAAGCAATGTTAGAAGGATGTTAACACGATTCACCCTCTAGAACAAATGATCCGGAGGCATGGTAAAATGGAAAAGAAATTGAGCCATATTATTAGAGAGAAAAGATAGATGGGAAGTAGTGTGTGTGCTAGAGAGAAAACACACACACACACTTTTACAAAAGTGAACTTCACCCCTCCATGGAAGTATGGAGGGGGTATTTATAGTCCCCAAGCCGACACAGCAACTATCGTAGCTTGTCATTATTAGTCCCTATGTGTCACGCTATAAATAAACTAATGTAATTCCGTGTTTGTCACCATATTTTAAGGCTAACAATCTTCCCCCAATATGTGGACATATACGGAATTACTTACAATGTTCTTAACAAGTACAAATACAATTAAATAAAGTCTTCCAAAGCGCTTCCAAAGCTGAAGTTGTCTTGTGAGTTCTCTTGGTCTTGAAACTTGTATTCCAGCTTGGATCTTCATTGTCTTTACTTGTTCAGGAACCATTGTAGTAATGCATGAGATGGATTAACTTCCCCCCAAATCATGCAGCATGTCGTTGGGTAAAATCATACGTTTGCGAGAGCGGACGGTTCAGTTTGATGATTGTGTAGCTAGGGCGGGTGAGGGTCGCTGTTGCGTTCTGCAGGTGCACTCTTTACATGGCTATGGGGTCAGTTGCCTTCGCTATTGGCTTTGTGGGTGACCGGGGCGGGGGGCGGCTCGGACAGCAACCCATTGGAAGTCAGCAAATTTGCGATGCATCCATACTTAGCTGATTTCGTGCAAAAGCTATCGATGTATACAGACTGATGATTCACAACTTCATCGTCCCTATATAGCATGCTAACAACGTAGCTTGCGGCGGGAGTACAGGCAAATTTTGTAGAAGTCAAAACACACCAACGACTACTGCTTCTTGTCATCAGGGCTTGGTGAATATTCATTCGGGGGTGCATGCAAGAAATCAGCATCTGTTCTTCTCATGTTTGCAGAATACTTCACAAACCATTCTAAGTGAAGTAGTATACACTACTTCCCCCTAGAAGTTGACATGGTAACATCAAATTCAATTAAGTCCTGGATGTACACATTTTCCGCCATGATGGTTGCGAACTCTCAGAAGCATCATTGTTGTGTACGTCTATATACTCGAGAAGTTCTTGTCATAAGCACGAATTCTTATATACCAAAGATTCATTACCCTCTACTTTCATAAACCGTAAGAGAGATGAAGCAAGAATCAAGAACACTTGTAAAATCCAAGGTCTTGTGAATGATGTCCATCGAAGAACTTTTAAGCTTTAGCTTAGACATGTGAAGTAACTTTTCATTGGAATTAGCACAAAAATACCCGTGAGAAGTGCTGATTACATCTCAACCTTTAAACTCTCTGGCTAACTTACCAACCTCGTGACTCTGAGCTATTGTCATGAACCACTTGTAGAAGTAGCACCCATATATTTCAAACATAAAACTGAAGTAAAATCCCCCAAATTTGATACTTATCTTGCACATATTGTTTGATTGAAGAACGGTGCAGAAGAAGAAAATCTCTAAGTACCTTATACTCCATCAAAAGTATAAGAAGTACAACACCTCTTGAAATTATCCACATCGACATCTGCGTGTGACACTGAGTACTACAACGTAACTCCTTTAAGTGATAGTTGTCCAGGTCTTCATCCAACCACCCCTTGACTTCTGGAAACTAGATAATCCAAGTCTTAATCATAACTGTATACGTTCAAGCAAGTCATCAATCGATAGAAAATAGAAGAAAGTCTCGATGATGAAATAAGTAGACGCCTCTGTGAAATTCAACTTTAATCGCAAATAAGGGATACCAAATCAACTCCGTGATCACATGTCATCGTAATCCGAATCTCTAGCCATTTTGTCATTTAAGTGAATCTTTTCAGGATCGTTTTGGGATTAAGTGTTGTTGTTTGTGTGGTGTGTTGTTATGGTTGATTGTGTCTTATGAGTCTCGATTCTTGATTGTGGTGTTTGTTTGTTGTTCTTGTTTTGATTATAATATTCCCAAATTCGGTCATATGCCCAAAGTCGGTCACATGCCCACCTGATGCGCGGATCGACCTTACCGGGAAATTAGGTTTTCAAAACAAGGGTTTTCAATGGACAAAACGCAGTCTTCTTGAGACAAAACGGTGAAAAAAAAAAAAAAAAAATAAAAACAATCAACCTATTGAGACAAAAACGCAACCGAAGAATGAAATGGACAGAAGACTCCCTAGGCAAAACGCAATAAGGGTCTTCAATTAGGCAAAACGCAATGATCAAAACGCAATGATCAAAACGCAATGATCAAAACGCAATGATCAAAACGCAATGATCAAAACGCAATGATCAAAACGCAATGACTTGAATCAAAACGCAATGACTTGAGATCAAAACATAACGACTTGAATCAAAACGCAATGACTTGAATCAAAACGCAATGACTTGAGATCAAAACGCAGCGACTTGAATCAAAACGCAATGACTTGAGATCAAAACGCAACGACTTGAATCAAAACGCAACGACTTGAATCAAAACGCAATGACTTGATATCAAAACGCAACGACTTGAATCAAAACGCAACGACTTGAATCAAAACGTAATGACTTGAATCAAAACGCAATGACTTGAATCAAAACGCAACGTCTTCAAATCAAAACGCAATGAAGAATACCCCTTCAGTTAGTCAAAACGCAGCCAAGAAAAAATCATCAACATTCTTAATAGCTATGAAATGATGTTAAAACCACCTAGAATGATGAAGATCTCCCCAAAGAACAAGACCAACTCCCTCAGCTTTCTTATCTTGATAAAACGTCATCACGCGGCCATAAATCATCATCAAGTTTGCTCTAGTGACCAAGTGAAGGATTTCCCGAAGGCTTGTGAAGTACTTGCGAGAGTTGTCGAGTCTGTAGATGGCATTGATCGATCCTAACCCCATAAGCAATAACTCCCAGTCAACAACAGCATATAAATGAACAGGTGTATCACAATCAAAGGCAGAATCCTTATCAGAAGCATACTTAATGCACAATTTGTGTTCAGCGTCAGGATCTCCTTCTTCAATTGGAATGGTAGATTGAGAAGTATGAACACCTTTTCTGCCTAATAGCTTCTTCTTGGTACCAACCTTCTTGAGTGAGGAGGCAGTTTGTTGTGCTTTAGAAGCAATGTTAGAAGGAACTTCAACATCCTCTACTATAGCTTCCTGAGAAGGAACTTCAACTTGAGCTTCTGGAGTATTTTGAGAATGAGAGGGAGCATCAACTTTCTCTCGTAAAACATCTTGCGAATGAACTTCAACTTGAGCTTCTAGAGTATTCTGAGAATAAGAAGGAGCATAAACTTTCTCTCATGAAACATCTTGAGAAGGAGCTTCAACTTCTACTTCCTGTGGAACACCGTGAGAAGGAGCTTCAACGTCTACTTCAACATCACCAGTCTTGAGTTTCTTTGAAGAGGCATTAGTCATTGGACTACCATCTCTTTTCAGACCCCTTGTGAATGCAACAGCTCTTTGAATCTTATCAAACTCTTCTTGAAGCTGTTCAGGAGAGAGTTTTCGAACTTGAGCCATAGTCCAACCAGTAGTGTATACAGCAGGGCCTTGATTCTTCACATAAGTTCTCATATATTGCCTGAGCTGAGCTGGTGTCATAGGCCTATCCCTCCGTTCTTGAGCCCGTTGCTCAGCAAGTTCTTTTCTTCGAGAATTGACCAAAGCAACCATCTTGGCTGCAAAATCATCATCAGTAAAATCTACCCCCACATGTTGCAAGCAGTGCTATCATGCCAAACTCCTCTCAACCTCAGGTGACAAGCCACCACTAACCTCCACTTCCCTCCTTCTGCTCTTCTCCAAGTAGAGAAATGCTCATGAATGACATTAACCAACTTCAAGACTTATCAAATCTTCTAGCCATGAACCTCTCACAACGTAACACTTCCTCATCTCCTTACTCTCCAAACTTACCTCATACCATCAACTTGGATCAAGTTGAACAACATGTTGGTTATTGTCCTTGTTGCATATTTACCCAAAAACAATTCCTCACCTTGAGTGAAGATATCAATTGGATTGAATTTCTTCTCACTCGACCACAACCACCACCTCAAGTCCACCGAGATTACCCTCAAACAACCACCTCCGCTCCAAACTCTCTACCAACAATTTTTTTCTCGCTTTCAAAATAAATGTCCAACCTACTCCTTTTACAAGCAAGTCCAATAGTTTCGTATGGCAATCTAGGAATATTAGGATCTTTGTAGTTTAAATTTTATGTATGTTGTACTAATATGCTTCAAGCATATTATTTCTACTTGGTGTATACATGCTTGTGTGTTATACACAATCATTATGTTTAATGAATGGACTTTAGTCTTATGTTTTAATTATGCACTTGTTTGCTCTTTGGTAGATTAAATTTTTCATATCCATAAAAGTTAAGCCTAGTTGATATATATTTGTGATTATTAGTTTACACAAATAACTTGACACTTGTTAAGTATTATCTACGTGTTTAAATATTTTCCCTATTTGCTACATGTTAGAAATGGTTGTCTTGTTCTTCTAACTTGTTTTTGTAGCAAAGATACCATAGCTCGATTCCTTGGTGCCCTCGAACGAGGGGGTACACATCAAGGGGGAGCATTTATTCCGTCGGTCTTACTAACATTCTCGACAACCATTTGATTCTATAAAAAGGGGGAGAAATGGAAATAAAACTCACTAAAAACTTGTTTAAAATTAATTTTACATTTAATGAGTTTAGATTTTGTAATCATCAAAAAAGAGAAGATTGTTGATAGAAATAATGCCTAAAAACATTGTTAATATTTTTTGATCTCTCTACGTTTTGATAATCACAAAATGTAAAAAAAATTAATGAAAAATTAATTGTAAACAAGTAATTAGTAGTAAATTTTTCATTCATCGAAAATTATCACATAAAGGTATGAATAAACAAATGCTAATGTAGTTTATGATCAAAGATTTTTTTTCTAAACTCACACTGTTTTATAAAAATGACACAAAAATTTTTATAACTAATTACAAAACATTTTTAGAAATTTAAAGAAAGATTTTTACTCAAATAAATATTTTAAATTCAAATTTTCTACCAAAAACGGCTAGAATGTTTCAGAAAACACCTCCCCTAAAAAGGACAAAAAGGGAGCGTCTGGCCTGGGCGGCCCCCTTAATTATAACGGGCACCCCCTTAATTTTAAAAGGGGACCCGCACCCTAATTAAGGGAACCGTCCACGTTCTTTTGTCAACAGCTGCCTATAAAACTGACTATCCCCACAGATTTTCCTCACCTTTTGCCACAACATTTTCTTCTGTTTTAAATCAATTTATACTTTCCTTTCATTCCTTTGATCATTAAATCATAAGCTTTGTTTCCAAATGATCTAAGCTTTGATCCTCAAGTGCAAGAGAATAATACTTCCTATCATCAAGTGAAGAAAAAGTTATTTATATCTTATGTGTGTGTCCTTCAACTTGTTTGTTAAATTGTATCATAACTTGTAAATCAATTGTTTATATTGTGAAGGTGTGAATCCGTAGTTAGTGTAAAACTAATTTAGATTATAGTGATCATTGTAAGTATAGTTAGATCGGAGTGATCTTAGTAAGTTTGTGATAGATGGTGTGATCGTAGTAGTGTCCTTGGTGAAGTGAAGTGTTTGTAGCAAAGTGAAGTTGTGAAGTGAAAGAAGTTGTGAAGTAGAGTGAATGTCGTATAGAGAAGGCCAAGTTGTGAATTGTCGTGAATTGGTTGGTTGTGTTATGATTGATTTAGTTCTAGCTCGGATTAAGAACTCCGACATTTAGCTTAGTGTCGGAAATTGGTGTAAGCTAAGTTGTGTACGGTTTTCTCCGCCTAAAGAGAGCTTGTTGACGTAATGAAGAAAACTCTCGAGTTTGGTGCTCGGGGAGTGGAGTAGGGCGAAGAGGTGCTTCGTTACCGAACCACTATAAATTCTCGTGTTGTGGTTGATCTTTCCATCTCTTATCTCTTATCTTGCACATTTATTTACATCTTATCATTACTCACTTGATTAGTTAAATTGTCTATATTGTGCATATTGTGAATTCACATAAAGTCGAATCTAAGTTTTTATAAACAAACATAACATTAATTTAAAAAGCGGTAAACTATTCAACCCCCCTTTTAGTTTTCAACACTTTGGTGTCCTCTGATGGTGATGAGCTTAATGAGGTGTTGGGTACTAATCCTGATATTGGTACTCCTAAGGTTGTGAATGAGGTGGGCAAGAATGATGTTGTTACTGGACCTGCTATTTCGACACCAAATCCTGGTAAGTCAAGTTCGTATGCTAATGTTATTGGTAAACCAAATAGGACGAAAAGTGAATTTTCGTACTTTGTTTACACCGGGGGGTAATGGGATTGATGTGGTTGTTCTGGTGGAGTCTATTAGAGCTATAAGTGAACGATTTGCTAATACTGCATATGGTTACTTCTTGGGAAAGCGGGTGGCCTACCCTGTTGTTGCTAACTATGTAAGGAACACTTGGGGTAAATATGGTCTGGTTCGATCAATGTTTAGCTCCTTTATAGGATTATTCTCTCTTCAATTTAGCTCCATGGATGGGTTGGATGCGACTTCTTTTGAGGAAGAAACACAACTAGATTAGACCTAGAAATGAAACAATAATACAAGAAAACTATTTCTTCTTACGACCCCTAATTTTAATATCTAGTTTATCACAAATAGCTTGAAGCTTATCAGGAATTTCCTGACCTTCATACATATCATCATCGCATGGGTCGTATTCGTAGTCATCATTCTCGTAAGAATCTTTCCACTGCTCAAGCAAACTCTGTGTACCATAGCCATCCTTCTTAGCCAAGAAACTAGCCATTTCATTATCAACTGAAGCAACCTCATCCTCAATATCATAATCACCCGAAGAAATAACCTTTTCCAAAGGTTTTCCCTCATCATCCACCAAAGTAACTTTCCCATCAATAATCAAATTTTCAATCTTATCAATTTTCTCAATAATAAGAGTAGTACTATGACTACTAGAATCCACATTCTAGAATGAAGATCCACTAGAGTTGGCCTTTTGGCTGGCCAAATTTGAAGTACCCTCATTGGTACCCAACTCCACATCATTTTTAACCGAGGTAAGCACATCAAAAGGGTTTGACTTACTAACCTCTTTAGTAGGCTCCATATTTTTCTTCTTATTTCCGCTAGTGTTGGCAGTAGGCTTTTTAGAAACATGTTGATAAACTTGTTTTGTTGGTTTAAATCCCACCTTCTGGCCAATCGGAACACCTTTAGGAGTTTGACTAGGTTTCTTCAAATTCTTCATCTCACCAGTACCTATATTCTTTGGACATTCCTCTTGAACATGGCCAAAAACCTTACAACACGCACACCTAAGAGGTTTTCACTCATACTCAACACGAATATTACATGTATAGAAGCCCTCCATAGTAATTTTAGGCATAGCCACCACAATGTTATCTTTCAACTCCACATCAGCTCGAAGCTCAATCATAGCTCTAGCATAGCTTGACCTGCCCCATGATTGCATGCACATATCAGACGTATAAGAGTCAAGCATTAAAGGAGTACCTAGTTTAGTAGCAATGACACTCAAGCCATCCTCGCTAAACGCCATAACAGGGACACCATGGAGTTTAACCCAAATTGGAACAGTACCAACATCTCCTTTCAATAAGTTCACATCCGGATGCCACTTTTGCAGAATAAGCGGATTATTGCGAATAAACCACGGACCATTTTCAAGCATCGCATCCAACCCATCCATGGAGCTAAATTAAAGAGAGAATAATCCTATAAAGGAGCTAAACATTGATCGAACCAGACCATATTTACCCCAAGTGTTCCTTACATAGTTAGCAACAACAGGGTAGGCCACCCGCTTTCCCAAGAAGTAACCATATGCAGTATTAGCAAATCGTTCACTTATAGCTCTACTAGACTCCACCAGAACAACCACATCAATCCCATTACCCCCCGGTGTAAACAAAGTACGAAAATTCACTTTCGTCCTATTTGGTTTACCAATACTATCAGCATACGAACTTGACTTACCAGGATTTGGTGTCGAAATAGCAGGTCCAGTAACAACATCATTCTTTCCCACCTCATTCACTAGGATAAGTACAAATCTCAGGATAGTACCAACAACTCATTAAGCTTGATCACATAGAGGACACCAAAGTGTTGAAAACTAAAAGGGGGGTTGTTATTATTATTATACATTTGATAATAATAGTTTACGCTTTTTAAAATGAATGTTATGTTTGTTTATAAAACTTAGATTCGACTTTAGTGAATTCAACAATTGCACATTAGTCAATTTAACTAATCAAGTGAGTAATGATAAGATGTAAATAAATGTGCAAGATAAGAGCTAGAGTGGGAATATAACCACAAACGAGAGATTTATAGTGGTTCGGTAAACGAAGCACCTCTTTTCGCCTCACCCAAATACCCGAGCACAAACTCGAGCGAGTTTTCTTCATCTAGTCAACAAAGCTCTCTTTAGGCGGAGGATGAGAAAAACCGTACACAACTTAGCTTACACTAATTTCCGACACTAAGCTAAATGTCGAGTTCTAATCCTAGCTAGAACTAATCTATCATAACACAACACACCACTTCACGACAATTTACAACTTAGCTTCACTATATGACTTCACTCTACTTCACAACTTCTCTTCACTTCACAACTTCACTTTGCTTCACCACTTCACTTCACCAAGCCACTACTACGATCACACCAATCTATCACAACTTACTAAGATCACCGATTATATATAATTCAATGATCACTAGTATCGATTAGTATACAAATACGATACAACCTTACAATATACACAAATGATTTACAAGATATGATACAATTACAACAAGGTTGCATAGGACACACATAAGCTATATTATTCTCAATTGAATGATAGGAAGTATTCTTTTATCTTGCATTGAGATAAAGCTTGGGATCACTTGGAAACAAGGCTTATGATTAATGATCAAAAGGAAAGAAAAGAAAGTAATAAATGATTTAGAACAGAACAGAAAATGTGAGCAAAGGTAAGAAAATCAGTGGGGATTAGTCCATTATTTTAGGCATGTGTGTGACAAATAAGACATTTGGACGGTCCTTATTTAGGGTGCCGGTCCCTTAAAATTAAGGGGTGGTTGCCGTTCTAATTAAGGGGGCCGCCCCAAGCCTTGGACGCTCCAATGTTTGTCTTTTCTAGGGGAGGTGTTTCTGAACATTTCTAGGTTTTTGGATGTTAGACTATTTGAATTTAAAATATTTTATTTGAATAAACATTTCTTTTAAATATAAAAACTGTTTGTATAGATATAAAAATATTGTGTCATTTTTATAAAAAGTGTGAGTGTAGAAAAAAATCTTTGATTCATAAAATTCATTAAGCATTTGTTCTATTCATCCTGTAAGTGATTAAATTTTCCGGAAATGAAAATTTTAATAATTACCTCGTTTACAATTAAATTTTTCATTAATTTTTTTTACATTTTGTGAATATCAAAAAGTCGAGAGTCAAAAAAAATATTAAAACATGTTTTTAGGATTATTTTCTTAAACAATTACTTTTTTTTGATGATTACAATCTAGACTATTAATGATAAAACTTAATTTTTAAACAAGTTTTTTAGTGAGTTTTATTTCCATTTTCCCCTTTTTATAGTATCAAAAAGGCATTCGTCGATGAATGTTAGTAAGAGACGAATTAAATGCTCCCTTGATGTGTTACCCCTGTTCTGAGGGCACCAAGGAATCGGCATGGTCATCTTTGCTACAAAACAAGTTTAGAAACAAGACAATTCTACATGTAGCAAATCGGGAAAATATTTAAACACGTAGATAATATCTTAAACAAGTGTCAAGTTATTTGTGTAAACTCACTTAACTCACACAAATATTTATCAATAGGTTAACTTTTATGGATATGAAAAATTCAATCTACCAAAGAGTAAACAAGTGCATAATTAAAACATAAGACTAAGGTACATTCATTAAACATAATGATTGTGTATAACACACCAAGTGATACAAAGTAGAAATTAACATATGCTTGAAGCATATTAGTACAAAATACATAAATTTAAATTAAAGATTCTGAATATTCCTTGATTTCATACTCGAAACTATTGGAATTGCTTGTAAAAAGGAGTAGGTTGGACATTTATTTCTGGGAAAGCGAGGATTATAAAATGGTTGTTAAGAGAGTTTGGACGCGGGGTGGTTGTTTGAGGTAATCTCGGTGGACTTGCGGTGTATACGTGGTTGTGGTCGAAGTGAGAAGGAAAATTCAATCCAATTGATATATCTTATCTAGGTGAGGACTTGTTTTAGGGTAAATGATGCACACAAGGACCAATAACAACTGTTGTTTAACTTGATCCAAGTTGACTGGTAATGGGAAATGTTTGGTGATTAAGGAGATGAGGAAGGTTACGGTTTGTGAGGGTTATTGGCTAGAAGATTTGAAAAGTCTTGAAGTTGGTTAATGACTTCTATGAGATTTACTACTTGGAAGAAGGAGGAGGAAGTGGAGGTTAGTGGGTGGTTGTCACCTTGTAGGTGCAAGAGGAGTCTTGAGATGAGCACCTAGCCACATGTGAATTGATGAGCAATTGGGAAATGGGGGTTGTGTTTGAGGTGATGATGCTTGGTGAAATGGAAGGCTTGTCTAAATTAGTGTCCGGAATCACTAATGGGGGAAGTAGAGTGGAGATTGTAGAGAAACATGGTGTGATAAGCGTGTAGTTCATTGTGAAGTTGTGGATTGGGCATAGGTGTTGGTAGTTAAATCAACCTTATTTTGAAGAGTTACACTGGTTCAATTTTCTCCATGTTTGTGTGTCTTACCGACATTTTTGGTGCACCCTTGAGGTTTGGGTGAAGGTATGTGAGGGAAGAAGAATTAGTGAAGACAAGGCGCTGTGTGGAAATATGTTGAGGATGAGGGTATGATTATACTAGGAAAATTATTGTTAAGCCCTAAATAGGGTGCTTATCTGGAATTACAATTATCATTTATAGTCGTGGTCGGGTTAGTTTAGCTAGTTAAGACATTGGTGTTGGGACTTATTCATATCCCCCTCATACTTCATGGAGGGGTTGAAGTCAACTTTTGTAAAAAGGTGTGGTTTTCTGTGTTGTTTTTTTCTTTTCTCTTACAACACTAACATCTTCCATCTTTTCTTTCTTTTTTTCTTCTACTATTAATGAATACAAATTCGTTTCACTTTACCAAGCTCCGGATGTTGCTCAATAGTGAGTCTGATCTACAATTGGTATCAGGCATAGGGTGGAATCGTTGTGTTTAACTACTGATTCATAGGAGTATAAGCTCAAATTTACGTGGCTTATAGTTGTGAAAAAGCTCCACGAAATATCAAAATTTTTGGGCTTATTGTGTTGTTAATCTGTTCTTTCCTTGTCTACATGGTAAACAATGTTTAGTTTGCTACTCATTTCATGAGTCACACACGCATCATGATCGATTATCTACGTCAAACTGATTTATCTTCTTTGGGTGTTCTTTAGGTGGCGGAGATTGCTCATAATGATGATCCACAAGGAAAATGTGTTATTGTGTGTTTACTATCGCAATCACAACTTAGTTATAAGTATTAAAGTCATTTGATGGTTAACTGCTTATTTAGGTGAAAATTGATTCTTTCGGCTTAATGTTCTTGGTGGCGGGTTGATTAAAAAAAAATGATCTTGGTGGCGGGTTGAAAAACAGAAGCGGAAAGATCCGTGATTTAGGAAAAGTAAAAAAGTACACGGCGGTTTAACAAGTCAAAAGGAGGTTTTGATTAAAATCTTCAAAATAAAAGCAGCGATGTTGCCTGGCGGCGAGGTTGCGTTCTTCCCGGCGGTTTTGCTTAGGTAACGGCGAGTTGATTATTGTAATGAACTAAAAGATAATGTCATTGCCAATTTATATAATCCATGTCGGGTTGACAAAGCCTTTAGGCGGCGGGTTTGCCCTAGGCGGCGGGCTGGTCAAATTTGATGGCGGGTTTGGTGTTTAAAATTGACGGCAGGTTTGGACAAGATTAGGCAGGGTTTTGCTTATTTAAATGTGAGGCGGGGGTTGCTCTTACTAGCGGGGATTGGTTTTAAATGTTGGACGGCGGTATGGTCAAACAATGGTGGCGGTGCTTTGATCCAAATTTTGGGGGGGTGTTTGCTCATTTTGGTGGGTTGGTCTTAAAAGTGGCTCGGCGGGTTGCTTAAACTTTTGGGTGGCGGTTTAGTCTTACATTGTTGGAGGTTTGATTATTTCACATTATCAAATTATCTTTGTATAACTTTAAACGAAAAGATTAACCTTAACAACCTTTAACTAACCATCAAAGGACTTAGAAAAACCAATTCCATAGCACATTCAAATCAATCACAATACCATACAAAACACACCACACAAACCAAAACATTTAATCCACACACGATTGAAACGATTCACTTTAAAACGACCACAAAAAGGATAGTGACTTGGATTACTGAGACACAGTGCTCACGACGTTGGATTGGTATCCCCTATTTGCGATTGATGTTCGAATTGTACACGGAGTCTACATACTTTATCATCGTGTTTATTTTTTTAATGAATTATGATTGCATGAACGTACAAGTTATGATTAGACTGGGGTTGGTTTATTAGTTTAGAGGTCAAGAGGTGCGTTGGATAAGACCTGGAATATATATAAAGGAGTACATAGTAGTCATGTGTAACGCAGAGTCGATGTGGTTTATTTCAGAGTGTGTTTGTAATTCTTATACTGTGGAGTTAGGGTACTTAAAGATTTGTTCACAGTTCTTCAATCAACAATAAGTGCAGTTATGTAAAATTTGGGGGATTCTTACTTCAGTTTAAAAGTCTGGTATATTGAGTTAACTTACCAAGTTGATCACAACATCGGCGAGAATATGAGGTCGTTGGTAAGTTAGCAGAGGTATAAAGGTAGAGATGTAGTTTCTCTTCTACAGAGTATTTTTGTGCTTTCAAGACAAAGATAATTTAAGTCTAAGCAAAATCTTCCAGTTCTTCAATGTCCATTCATTTATAAGATTTGTGCCTTATGCAAGAACTTTGAGTATCTGGATGTACACGACAATGATGATTAGAGCGTTCGAAACTATATGGGGGGAACAGTGTACATTGGATTAATTGCTTTGATGTTACATGTAAACTTCCAGGGGGGAGTTTGTTGTAGAGTTTGTTACGCCTGAAAATGCTTAGTAAGGTTTGTGTAGTATTCTGCAAGTGAGCAAGAACAGTTGTAGATTTTATGATTTTTTTTGCCGAAACGACATGTCAAAGCTCTAACTGATACAGAAGCAGTGGTATAAGTTGGTGTGTTTGATTCTACAAAATTTATTTATTCATTACCGCTGTGACGTTAATGAAAGGTAGAAGATTGTTCATGTCATCAAGATTTAGAATTGCTTAAGATAGGGATGTTGGGGGATAGTGATTCAGTCACCATAGCCAAAAAGGAGTTATGAAGGAAAGTAAGGAAAGTTTTCAAGAAGAGCTGCAAGGATGGGGGGAAGTTACTCAACTAGCATACTACATGGTTCCGAACAGTAAAGACAATGAAGAACCAAGTGGAATAAGATTTAAGAGGAGGAGAAAACAGAGAAACTTAGTGTGGGAAGGACTTTGGAAGACTAAAATACGTTGTTATTTTTGTGTAGGAAAACAATTAGTGTCACAAGAATCACTAAGTGGAAGTGAGTGAGATTGTAGCGAAACATGGTTTGAATGAGTAGTAAGTTCATTGATAAAAGATTGTGGATTGGGCATTGGTGTTGGTAAGTTAACATCAACCTCATTTGAAGAGTTACAATGGTTCAACTTCTTCCCCCCGTGTGTGTCTTACCCCCATTTTGGCAACCCTTGAAGGTTTGGGTGAAGGTTTGTGAGGAGAAGACATTAAAGAAGACAAGGTGAGAGTGGAAAATATGTTGAGGATGAGGGTTATTTTATACTAGGAAAATTATGTAATTAAGGAAAGATATACATTGTTAGAAAGTCAATCCAAAGGGTGTTGGTGAGTTCAGGGAAATTATAGCTAAGTCTAGGTGAAAGAGGGTCAAAGAGCAGAAGGAAACAGTGAAAATCGTGTCTCAGGTGGCCGGTCCCCTTAATTGTATGGCCGGTCCCTTTAATTTTAAGGGGACCGCCCGTTTGATTTAAGGGGGCCGCCACCTGAAAAGACCAGACAGTCCATGTTTTTGTTTTGTTTCAGGAAATGGTAAAAAGGTGGACTGTTTTGTGGCCATTTTGCAGCAAGTCCTAGTTTTTATGCCAACTAAGTCTACAACATTTAGCAAGCAAGAAAATAGGCAAGCAAAGATGTAATTTTTGTTTTAAGCATGATCAAGTCTAAGGGTATTTAGCAAGAATAACATGTAGACAAGTATGTAATAAAGTCTTCAATAGAAGCCATATTAGACAAATAGTTTTAATACTCTAAATAGTTGTAGTGCTTTTAAAACCCTATGTGTTGTAAACGTATTTAAAAGAGACTTGTGTTTGCATTTATAAGCCTAGTGTGTGCCTATATGTAACAAATGTGGAGTAATGATTATTTCGACTCTAAGAGAAGAAAACCTAAGAAATAATCCAAGTGCTCCTTGATTCACTGTTGCTCAAACAAAATTGTCAAAATATATATTGGATTATATATTTTGGCATCAAATGAGAGATCATTATGCATGACTTGAAAAATGTTTTTAGCATATATCAACAATGTATGAAAATAGATTTTTCATGTATTCCTAGTTGTGAGAAGGATTTTGTTAAAGTGAATTGGGACTTATATATATATATATATATATATATATATATGTGTGTGTGTGTGTGTGTGTGTGTGTGTGTGTGTGTGTGTGTGTGTGTGTGTGTGTGTGTGA
>BQNB010152548.1:0-15759 GCA_026074375.1 Tanacetum coccineum
TAAGCAATCTGGCACAACAAGACCCTCGAGAGTCATTCGATGAACTAACCGACTCTACATTTGACTTCTCCGCTTTTGTCATGAATCGGCTAAATGTTCAAACTCTAACACCTGAATTGCTAGCAGGTCTAACTTGAATATTTTTGTGAGGAAGTCTACAAAGCCACAACCAAAAAATTAGACTGGATAAACCCTGAAGGTCGCCAATATCCTCATGATCTGCGACAGCCACTACCGTTAGTTCCAAATTCTCAAAGTCGTCATGTTATACCGTTTCATCACTTCATCAATAACGACCTTGAGTACCTGCGTGGTGGTGAGTCAAGCCGCAAGTATTCTACTTCAGTTACGAAGACCATGGCTGCAGATTATAGGCATATCAAATGGATAGAAGACTTAGTACCCAACTCAATGTGGAGTCAAATGATTATCTAATACGACAAATTCGCCCTCTGGGGAATCTCACATTGGGGAAAAAGCGAAGACAGTTCTATGCATTTGCGACCACAAGGGAATCAACTCGTGACGTCTACTCAAAAAGACGGATTATTGCTGTCACTAAGGTGGAAATAGTCGAATGGCAAAACTACAAGCATCTTGACTGGATTACTGTACGAAGGGATGACGACGTTCTTTACAAGTTCAAAGAAGGCGACTTCCACAGACTAAGGATCCAAGACATTGAAGATATGCTGCTTCTTCTCGTGCAAGGAAAAGTGACAAATCTCAACGTTGAAGAACGTATTGCATTTAATGTCTCCTTAAGAATGTTCACAAGAAGCGTTGTCATCCAAAGGCGTGTGGAAGATCTTCAATTGGGTGTTGAAAGCTATCAAAAGAAACTCAACCTCACAAAGCCTGACACGTACAGATCCAATCTGAGAAGACGAGACGCTTATACACCATACTCTGATCCAAGAGGATTCATCTACGAGAACAAAGACAAGAAGAACAGATTGATGCGCATTGACGAACTACACAAGTTCAGCGATGGTACTCTCGATGATGTTCGGACTGCTCTAAATGATCGCCTCAAGGGAATTAGAATGGAGTATCTGCCATAGACTTTTTGGAGCCAACATGACAAAGCAAATGCAAGAGCTATGATCCAGGCGATTGACAAAAGGCTAAAGACAAGGAGGATAATGAGGAGTTTGGAGAGATTTGTAGGTGGTAGACCATACGGGGGTGACCTACGGCTACTACAAAGGACCATATGATCCATCATATGTTGTTCTCATCTTAAAAAGGTCAATCCTCGTAAATACATTTATCTTTGGTGAAATAAGTTCATTATTTAGTGTAGACTTATTGGTGCATTATTAAGATGTGCTGAGTATAAATTTTTTCAGAATTTCTCGTAACTATTCAAATTTTTCAAATAATTGTACTCGGATCCATCTTATATAAACCCTCAAAAGTTTAAGGGGGAGCAATAAATGTTCCAATATGCTATATATCTCCTTTTTGTCCCGAACGGTTAATCCAATTGATATCCAAAAATTCAAGGGATTAACTTTTTGGTAAGGGGGAGAAAATGTGATTAAACCTGGGAGACTTAATAAATACTGACAGAAGTGTTCAAAATAAATGGACTCAAGGCACTCCTTACTAGCATGTATACGTATTACGATGCACATGTTAAGGGGGAGCTTTTAGTGATTATGAAAAAACTCTCAAATTTGATTTTTGTGTAATATTTTGATATTTATATAAAAACACTTTGATTGAAATTTTCAATGATTTTGGTTTTGATTGAGATGAAATACCCAAAAGACTGACCATTGTTGTTTCTTAAATTTATGAAATGTTATTAAGGCGGTTAGGACTTAGGTTTTCAGATTCCCATGATCCAGCCAGAACCGGAGGGATTACCCAGGGATATCCATAGGTTAGTGTAGAAGTCCTTAGGTATGGTTTAAAAGGAGAAGAAAAAGTTTTAGAACAGGGAAATAATGCCGCTGAGATGGAGCTAACACTGGAACAAACCCAACAAGGTGTTAGTTATGAAGTCTCGGGTATGCATTGAAGGGGTTGAAGAATGAAAAAGAAATGTAAGGATAAAGGGTGAAAAGAAAGAAGCCCTCCATACACTTAGGCAGAAACCGGGTCAATACATATGCTGTCAGAAACACTCAGGTGTTGTCTGACATTGAAGACAGTCATGGACCCAGTGACGCTATGCACAATCCCCTCCCAGCCACTCAAAGTCAGAAAAAGATATGTTTCACAAAACTCATAGAGATACACTCATTTCTATTGACTCTCTCACTCCGAGTTAGTTGATATTGAAAAGGTGGCACTCAGCTCCAGCCTCCGATCACTAAAATCAAAGTGTACTATTGAGTCTAGAGCCAAAAGAGATCATCCATAAATCTCATTAGGAAACTTGGTACAAATTATACTTGCTAAGGTCAACATTGTGAATTACAAGATAACATCTTAAGAGTCCTCCCGATTTTATCCTTGTGATTTCTGCCAGTACAAACAGAGTTGACTTCATTCACAATGGAAGATGGGAAATCTGCTTTGAGTCAAACATCAAACAAGCTCATGGTAGGTAACTTGTGAGATTCTTTATGATCAAACTTGTGACAAATGAAAGACTGATGGTGCGATTCTATAAGAATCAACTTGTTCCAGAAATGGTATCAAATATTTGTTAGTGAATTTTTGAAATGAATAAACACTCCGGTCACTGTGTTCACAAAAACAATTTGTAAGTGATTACACGATTGATTTTTCAAATCAATTTTTAATATCAATCGGTGAGATAGTAACTCATGGTTTCTCTTTATGTGCTGTTGCTTTTGAGACGTTCCGATAATGAGACATGTTGAAGTACGATGAATCTGATATCTTGTGTTAGAAAGTTTCAATAACTTTCAGCCTCGGAATCCTGTCAAGAAGATTCTTCTTAAATTGAATCTATTTGATCACAGGTCGATCCTCACGGATCAGAAGGTTTCTCCAATACCAATCCTGGGCGATGTCAAAGCCATATTCGTCCCCTGATTATTGCTAATGTTTTATGCAGGCTATTGTTAAAAATGGTGGTTGTGGTTCCTGATTCCAGCTGTGGCTCACAAGATCCATAACCACATGCTCTCTACCCGACCGACAAAACCATCAAAGTCATCTGAAAAGCTCAAGTACATGTTTTCAATACTTCCGCTACTCTGATACCACACATCTTTTCTAAAGTGTCAAAGTTGTTAAAAGTTAACGAATTTCAAGAAAGATGCAACATTAATGATTTTCAAGAATGGTATTGAGCATGTCGGTCCAGAAGTCGCCATGTCCACAAGGTGGCCAAAAGTTAAAGATGGAGTAGAGGAGATTGTGCTTGGGTGATGATCTCATATGCTCAAATCTCGATGTCAAATACAAGTTATAGGAACAAGTCAATCCAAGAAGTCAATGATCACTACAACATATCCACAAGGAGAAAGTCAAGAGTACGAGCTAAAGGGGGGGGGGACTAAAGGATAAAGGCATATTATGCTAGGTTAAAGTTTTACATTGGAGTGACTCCCTTAGGGGGAGATTGTTGGATACAAGAAAAAAGTGTCGGTCTCACTCTTCAAAGTTGTATCAAGGATTAGATTGTAGTTAGTATAAGGTTTTAGATTAGTAATCTAGTCCGGCACACTGGCCCATCGGGTGTCTCCAACTCCAGCCCATGTGGCCGGCCATTGTAACTATATATACACCCTCTCCTAGTCTTGGAGAGGGTTGGTTGTTCCATTTTACACACATTCATTTTATACATTCATCCATTATTCCATCCAAGTTTCTCTCTAACATCCAACCCACATCTCACTCTTGTTCTTGCTTGATCTTAAGATTACTAGTATTCTACACGTATGATCAGTATGTGGAAGACAACGAAGAACATGTTGTACAAAGTAATGCATCTTCTATACGAAATGATGCACTGATTGTCTTATTCTCGATTGAAATGCTCAAAATGACAAGGGTTGTACAAAGTAGATAGCAAATAAGCCAGACTCATGGTAATGATGACTCAGTGACCTCTGAACTTGCGAGATATAAGGAACTGGTCGGGGAATATGGAAAAAATGGGCAAGTTTTAATTAACTGATTAGAGAACGAAAAATTGTACATGACCAAATGAGAATAATAATCACAGCACCGAAAATAGAAAGAAAGTCTTTTAAAAATTGTACTTCATTCAGCACAAATACTCCTTAGTTCTACAGTTGACCATTATAAGTCAAAGCAGAGGAAGTAAAGCTTTTGAAACAGTACTCTTATTACACATAAAGAAGACAAATTCCTTGAATGAGTTTTTGGGGGACTTAAAGAAGCTAAAAGATAAGATGAAGATAGATTATACAAAACCAGGATCAGTCTGGTTCAAACGTTCAACATGTTGTGTAAACCAAAATATTTTATGGTGAAAAGCACAAGGTAGAAAATGGCTAAAAAAATCAGTATGGTCTCCGTTCGTGCATAAGGCAGCACATTCTGCTTGTATAATGGTCATGTACTTGTCACTTACCAATCACCACCCACTTGTTATACATGGACTAGAGGATACACGTGAGTAGATGAGATAACTAGGAATAGATGCTGTTGAAAATTGCAAAGCCCTCTATGTGTGGAAAATTAAAGTTGGGATTGCCCCCACCCCCTGATTATCGAAAGCGAAACTTTCTTGCAACCTTTGCTCCCTAAAGAAAATCTGTCCCCAGAATAGATATTTTGGGGTCAATAGATGACAACAACAGGAAAAAAGAAGGCTGGACACCTTAGCTCAAAAACCAATTTCAGCATTGACAGTGTATCCACCCAATACTCCTGTCAAGCTTGTCCCCGGAATTCTTCCAACTAAAAGTCAAGTGAAGATTAATCTTTATGTACTCACACAACTTTTTACTGAATTTGACAAAACTAGAATCACCCCATCAGGTCTTACAGAGGGGAAAAGAGGGTTTAGAGGCAAACAAAAAAGATGTTCCTCACTGGAGTTTTATTCCATTTTTCAAAAACTCTTAAAGAACACTTTTGGAGTTCAAACAGCCCTTTTAAAGATGGTTAAAGAAATGGAAGAAATTTTTGATCTACATGAATAATGAAGTGGACAAGAATACTGTAGACAATCAATGTGCTGAAATTGAAAATAAAAACCTTCTCATTGAAAATGCAGAGTTGTTTGTAAATTGTTTGTCGACTCAACTGCTGTATGATGTGGAAAAAATAAGTTGTCTAGATCTTGAATGCTGACATGTCTAAGGTTCATGATGAGTCAAAATCTTATTCAGAAACTGAAAGGAAATACCTAAATTTGCAATTAAAGTATCAACAATCTTCAAGTAAGTTTTGATAATTAAAATTTCACAAGCATCCAGGAAGCTCCTGATTTCTAAATCTTTCTTTTAAAAAAAAAAAAAAAAAATACAAGAATCTCGAACATTCGATTAAAGAAAAAGATAACGTGATTGACACTGAAAGATCTAGTCGTAGTGTGAATGAAGAAAGTCGTTGAGCCTTATAATGCTGTAGAAGTCACTATCTTATTGAACAAAAATGATTGCGATAGAGTAGAACTAGAAAAGGTCAAACAACATTACAAGGAATTGTATGACTCAATTAAGATCACGCGTGCTCACATAAGTGACACGACATCTACCCCATGTTGATGGATTGAGAGCCTAAAAGCTAATTGCGAAGCAAAGAGCCTTTGTTTATCACTAGTGACTATGTTCAAACCAAAATGTTCTTGCTTCCTGGCATGTAAGCCTTGACATTAAACTATCCCTCATCACCTTAGAACATTAGGAACGTGTCATTTAAACTATATCAGCCATCTTAAGGAGAGTGTAGAAACGGTTTAGGGGGGGGGATGATTGTAGAGGAAGCAGAGTTATTAAACATGGGATAGTTTTCAACTTAGACTATGCTTATGCCGATACACTAAGTTATCTCAGGAATTGTTAGAATGTTGTGATTGGCAGCTTGCCAAAAAAGTTTCAAATGAAAGAGATAAACAGGCTCCCTCTACCCCTGTTACTAGGAAAAAGCAAGTTAAGTTTAGTGGATTTATAAACCAGAACTTCTTCTAGCAAACACACAGAAACAAAAGTGCACCGAGTGTTCAACTGACTAATATTCCCTGTGCTTCCTTACAGGAGGTAAAGATTCCATATGAAGCAGCGGGTGTCAAAGCTAGAAGCAATACAAAGAAAATCGGATCCTGCCTGCTAAGAAGGAGTATAAGAAAGACATCAGAAGTTACGCCTTTAGACATTTAAGTCAGTTTGGACAAAAAGTAAATCGGGTGATTAGCATTAGCTCCTAGCGTGTTGTAATTAATTCGAATTCTGAATCTGTAAAACTCTGCAAGTCATGGAATGTGTGTTGTTAATATCTTGAATTCTGTGAATAAAAAGAAACCTGTCTAGTAACAGTTTAAACAAGACCAAACAGATCTGGAAACCAAAAGGAAAACTGTCTGATAACAGTTTAAACAAGACCAGGCAGATCTGGAAACAAACAGGCAAACTGTCTGATAACAGTTTGTACAAGACCAAGCGGGTTTGGAAAGCTACGGGAATTTTTTTTGCAGATATTGGTTATCAATGGAGACCCACAGGAAAGAAACTCACCTTAGGAAAACTTAATTGTGGTTCTCAATGGAGACCCACAGGAAAGAAATGTGCCTTAGGCGAAATGTACCATTTAACTAAGCCTTCTGTGAAATGTTCTACTCTATATGCTAACCAAAAGGTCCCCAACATAAATTGGGGAACCGAAATTCCAAACTCTCCAAACTCGACTGTTTTCAAATGCAGGTCGTACAGGTCATGCTTTGGTATCTGGACTCAGGCTGCTCAAAACATATGACGGGGAATCGTTCAAAGCTCATGAATTTTGTGGAAAAGTTCATCGGGTCAGTCAGATTCGGGAATGATCACTTAGGAGCTATCATGGGTTATGGAGATTATGTTATGGACACAATCTATTCTCTGTAGGGCAATTTTGTGATTCTGATCTTGAAGTGGCCTTCAGAAAGCATACTTGCTTTGTTCGTGATATTAAGGGTACATATATCCTTAAAGGTAGTCGTGGCACCAATTTGTACACGATATCGATTGATGAAATGATGAAGTCTTCTCCGATATGCTTGCTGTCCAAAGCTTCCAAGTCCAAATCATGGTTGTGGCATCGTCGTTTAAACCATTTAAACTTCGGCACGATAAATGATCTTGCTCGAAAAGATCTGGTTAGAGGTCTACCTAGATTGAAGTTTGAAAAGGATCATCTTTGCTCAGCCTGTCAACTTGGAAAAAGAAAGAAGTTCTCCCACCGGCCAAAATCTGAAAATACAAATATGGAAGTTCTTCATACCCTTCATATGGATCTGTGTGGTCCAATGAGAGTCCAGAGTATTAAAGGGAAGAAATACATTTTAGTCATTGATCCGCTCTGACTACACCTTAAAATATATATAATATAATGAAATATCAAATATATAGTAAGAATAGTCTAAAAGCAGATACTATTCCAAGATTCACATGGGGTAATAGTCTTGAGGTCAAAGGATTTGACACACTAGAGTTTGTCATCAACTTTCTTAAGCAAATACAGCCTTTGTCCTCAACAAAACAGTCAGATTCATCCGCACAGATAATGGAACGGAATTCGTCAACCAAGTGATGTCTGAATACTATGAAGGTGTTGGCATATTTCATCAAAAGTCTGTTCCTAGAACTCCTCAACAAAACGGCGTTGTCGAAAGACATAATCGTACACTTGTGGAAGCAGCATGTACAATGATGATATTCTCAAAAGCGCCTATGTTTCTATGGGCCGAAGCTGTCGCTACTGCTTGTTACACCCAGAACTGATCCCTAATTCATACTCATCACAACAAAACCCCTTATGACCTTGTACATGAAAAGAAGCCTGATCTTACATTTTTCCAAGTATTTGGTGCTCTGTGCTATCCTACAAATGATAGCGAAGATCTAGGAAAATTTCAAGCCAAAGCTGACATTGGGATTTTCGTTGGGTATGAGCTCCTAGCAGGGAAGGGCTCATAGAAATCTAAAACAAGAGAACTCGTCGTTAATGGAAACAATTCACGTCACATTCAATAAAAAAAAAAAAAAAAAATACAGATGAGATGCATCAATCGATGCTCCTATACGCATGAATTCAGGACCCCAAGCCTTTCATCATGCCCCCTGACAACTCACAATCAGGGTCGCTCTAACCCGATAAAGACAGGATATGTTGATTTCAACAATGTTTGTTAACACCTTGAACAATCTCGAGTACAATGAACCAGCACCTCTGCTACTAAAAATTTAACGCTCAAGGTTTGTTCCACCAGGTCTATCTTGTCTAATACCTATTACTCAATATGCAACCGCGACAGTTGCATCAGCGTCAACCTCCGATAAGTCAAGCATCCAGTCCAACATCAAGAATTTGCAGAAGATTCACTCACGAAGATTACCCTAATCATCACGAGTTCTTCATCCTTCACATAACCTTGTTTCTGGAGATCCAGGTTCGGCACAATCATCATCTGGGAATGTTAATTCAGCGGAACCCAACCAAGTTAATTACCCACCAGATCATCTCAGAAGATGGACCAAAGATCATTCACTCTGGATTAACATCGTGAAAATCCCTCTCGTCCTGTATCTACCATAAACAGTTAGCATCTATGCCTTTATGGTGCTGTTTCCATACTGAACTGTCCAAAGTTAAACCCAAGAACATCAAAAATACCGTGATAAAGACTGCTGGTTTCAAGCCAGCAGATGAAATTCATGAATTTGATCGACTTGAAGTATGGAATAGTACCAATCGCCCAATTCTACTTAACGCGGTTATCGCTCCAAAAGGTATCCTACAAAGTAAAGCTTGATGAATATGGTAATGTACTAAAAAAACAAAAGCTCGGTTTAGTTGCAAGGGATATCGTCCAGAGGAAAGGTATTTGATTTGAAAATCGTTTGCTCCCAGTTGCAAACGGATATAGGCCATCAGAATCACATTGCCAAAGCAGCAACCAAGAATATGATCATCTACCAGATGTATGTCAAAACACTGCTTTTCTGACAAGGTGACTTCAGAAGAATCTTGGTCAATCAGCCTGAAGGTATTTTAAAGACCAGGGAAAATCCTACCCCACTCTATCGTCTGAAGAAGGCTCTTTATGGGGCTAAATCAGGTCACCAATGCAATGGTATTACACACCTCAAAGTTCCTGTGGGCCATCAATTCCTTCAAGGGTTGCCGTGGATCCAACGATATTCACGAAAAAACGCAAATCAGGCAAACATATTCTACATGTTCATATACGTAGATACATCATTTTTCCTCAACTGATCATACTGCGTGACCAACAACGAAAATATATATAAATATTTCATATTAAAGATAAGATTAAATTAAAGAATCAAAACATATAAATAAATAAAAATAAAATAAACAAGTAAACACATAAAATAATAACATAAAGACCATATTACACTAGAAATAAAAATATATAAAGCATGAAAAAATAATAAAACAGTATAATATATAGAAAAGACAAAAAATGCAGCTAAAACACACATAAAATTAACATGAAAATACAATAAAAAAAATATTAAAATAAATAAACAATTCAAGAATATTAACGATGCACTATAAAAACAATAAAAATAAAAATATCAATAAATAAAATCATAACAGAGCAACAATACAAAAAATACATAGAAATTAATCAATCAATAAACAACAAACACAATTCAGCAATTCCAAGAAAACAAAAATAAACAATATAAAAATAAATTATTATATATAAAACATAGCAAAATAATTAAATATATAAACAAAATACAAAACATAAATCTAAATATCATAAAAACAGAACAGCAACACAAAAAAAAAAAAAAAATATTTAATAACAAACAACAAAAATTATATCATAGAAAATCCATAAAATACCAATAGAAAACAAACAACCAAAATCAGTAAACAAATAAAAAAAAAGGAAAGCAAACATTACATTATCAAAACAAAAAAAAAAAATCACAAATATAACAATATCAATAACAAAGGCATGCACAACATATAAAAACATATTTTATTATATAAAATAATACATAAGAATAACTAAACACAGAAAATATTTCACAGAAAACAAACCAAAAAAATAAAGAAACATAAATACACAATAAACAAACATTAAAATAAAAAAATAATAAACTAAAATATAAAAAAACAATGAAAAACATCAAAAATAACATAACAAAATTAATACCATATTACATCAAAACAAATAAGACAATAAAAAGAACAATAAAAAAATAAACAATAAAAGATAATAAATACATATAACATTTATCCATAAAATATTTTAAAACCATCAAAAAAAGGAAAATAAAAAAAATTAAGACAAAAAAATGACAATTTAATGATAACAAAAATAACAATCAGAAACCGAAATAAAACAACAAAAACATAAGATATTCAAAAAGAAATGCACAAATAAATAAAGAAAAACCATAAACCAATATTATGCAATAATTATAAAAATATATAAATTATAGCACAATCAAATAACAACACAACAAAATCATTATAACATAATAGCAACAAAATTAACACATATAAACAAACAAATACAATACACATGACAATACACAAATATGCAAGATAACAATACAAAAAAATAAAATAATTAACATATATATTTTAACCATAAAAAAAATAAAAACCAAAATATTTATTATCAATACATATTTTAAAAATAAAAACCAAAATCAAATGTCAATTACAATCAAATACAAATAAACGAATTAACTAAAAAAAACAAAAATAAAAGAAAAAATAAACAAAAAACAAATCATACAAAAGATAAACATCATATAATCGCAAAAAAACAATCAAAAAAAAAAAATATAATACAAATATTAAAAAAAATAAAAAAAATAAATATAATAACTAAAAAAATTAAAAAAAAATCCATTAAATATAAACCAATATTTCAAAAAAACATGGATAATATTAAGAAAATATAACCATAATAAAAAATAAACAGATATAAAGATAACAATTATAATATTCAAAAAAAACAAAAAATAATATTTAAAAGAATAAAAAAAAAAAAAAGTAAAAAAAATAAAAAAACAATAAACAACACCAGATGACAACAAAATCCATTAGAAAATAATAATAAAACAAATAAAAAACACAAAAAAAAAATAGAAAAATAAAAACAAACACAAAAAACATAAAAAAAAAACAAAATAATTTACATCAAAATATAGAAGATAAACACAAACATATAAATCATAATAAAATTAAGATGAAATAATACGTCAAGATGAAAAAAATAATCAACAAAAATATAATAATATAAAAACCAACAAAACAAAAACAACACATTACCATAAAAAACATATTTATAATAAAACATAAGTAAAAACAATCGAAAAAACTACAATCATCAAAACCAGCTTCCAAAATAATCAACTACAAAAAAAAACAAAAAAACTCAGCAGAACAAAAAAAAAACACGACAGCACATATACAATCAAAAAAAATATAAAATAAAAAGTAAACATATTTAACAAATAATCATTAATAAAAATAATCTAATCAAAAACAAGAAATAAAATAAAACAAAATAATATCAAAAAAGATACAATAACAAGACACAAAGGAAAATAAAGAAGAATACAAAAATCACAGAAATAAAACAAGAAAATAAAAAGATTATACATAAAAAAACAAAACTAATCAAACAAACATTAAAACCCAAATTAAAACTAATAAATAAATACAAATAACCCATCAAGGAACAAAAGATAGTCAAACAACAAATATACAAAAAAAAAAAACTTTAAAATAATATATATTTAGAAAAAGAATTAATAAAAAAACAAAAAGAACATGCCCAAATTATATTTTACAAATATCATCAAGAAGCAAAAAAAGCAAACTAACAAAATAAAAAAATTACTATGAAATAAAAATAAAAACAATAGATAAAAGAAAAATAAAAAACATCAAATAAACATGTCTGAAGGACATGAAAAAATGAATTAAAAAATATTTCAAAATATACATAAAGATAATCATTTAAAAAAAAGAATAATACATTACAAAAAATAAAAAACAAACAAAATATAGACAAAATGAATAAAACTACATATAGATAGCACAAAGATTAAAACATAATAATTATAGAAGAAACGAAAAAAAAAATTTACATCCAGCAAAACAATAATCAAACAATACATATAAAATATACATGAAAAACATACAAAATAGCCATTACAAAATAGACATACAAAAAATTACATAAATCAAAAATAAAAATGAACATTAAAAAAAATAAATACAAAAAAGAAATAATAACATAACAATTCAAAAAATACAAATGATATCAAAACAAATAAAAACATAAGAATCAGAAAATATAAAAAACATACATATTACAACAACAAACATAATATAAAATAAATAAAAGACAATAAAAAAAACGAAATAATAAACAACACAAAAAAAATGATATAACACTAACCCCAAAATTAAAATATAAAAAAAAGCAACACATATAACAATACAAAAATAAAAATAATAACATGCATTTAAATTATATAGCACAATGCAATTAATACCAAATATTTAATACATAAAAAACAATAATAATAACAAAAACAATCACAACACAAAACAACAGAAATAAAACAACATAAATTCAACAAAAAAAAAACAATATATATATCAATATAACAATACAACAATTTAAACAAACAAAAAATGATCGAATAAAATTAAAGAAAAACACTAAAAACACACACATTTTTACAAAAAAACTACACAAAACAAATAAACACAAAACACCAATAAATTTCTAAAAAAGACATAAGAAGGATACACTAATATGCATAAATATGAATAAAATGAAAACAAGAAAAATAATAAAAAAAGAAATAACCAAAAGCGAACATAAAATGATATAGAGGAAAAGAACAATATAATATCAATACACAAAAAATAAATATATATACAATAAAGCAAGAACGAAAATACATAATATAATATCAATTTAAACATAAATATAAAAATTCATCATACAAAATATATACACATACAATAACAAACAAGAATAACATACAACAACAAACATAATAATTATGAATTAATAACATACAACATCATTACACAAGATAGAAACAAATAAATATACAAATCAGAAAATAAAAATACAATAACATCATATAACAACAAAAAATAATACAAAAGAATGAATAAAAATTACATGATAACAACATATCAAATTACAATAACCAAAAATTAAATAATATTTTCAAAGAGATGAGCTCACAAATTCAGAATGTCGATGAATGGGACAAGAATGTCGTTTTCTTAGGACTACAAGTTACTCAAAGTCCCGGAGAGCATCTTTATTAAACAAGCAAAATATGCTTTCACGAAACCTAAAGAAATATGGACGGATCTCTCTGGAACCTGTCGAACACCATTATGGTGGATCGATTGGAAAACTGGACGAGGATTCTCAATTGGGGATTCCCATTGACCAAACTCGATCAGAGGTATGGTTGGGCTCCATATGACCTTAACAGCCAGTATACACGACCTAGTATCGCCGTTTGCATTGATGCTAGATAATCAGCAAAGCCTACCAAAAATGCAACTTTGAAGCTATCAATACGTGTCTTTCGGTACTTGAAAGGAACCATTTAACATGGTCTTTGGTATCCGAAAGACAACGCCATGTCGACTAAACAGCT
Organism: Tanacetum coccineum; assembly: GCA_026074375.1. Classification (NCBI taxonomy): domain Eukaryota; kingdom Viridiplantae; phylum Streptophyta; class Magnoliopsida; order Asterales; family Asteraceae; genus Tanacetum; species Tanacetum coccineum. The sequence goes on from BQNB010152548.1 coordinate 13,791, forward strand.
TATGCCAGATGGCGGATCATACGGGATGCCAAGATTCTAGAAGAAGACGTCCCGGAAGTTGCTCAGTTTCTTGGAGATAGAATTGGTTAGATGGTCATCAAAAAGAAGCAAATAAGCACTTCAATATCAACTACAGAGGCTGAATACATCGCCCTGTCTGGATGTTTGTGCTCAAATCCTTTGGAATGCGATCGACAGCTCAAAGACTAATATATACGGATTTGCCAAAACATGAAACTTAGCCCAAACCGCCGCCAGCCAGAATGCCAACTCGCCGTTAGGAGAATCGAGCAAACCGCCACGAAAAGGGGCTGGTTGAATATTTTAATAATTAAAATATTCGACCAAACCGCCGAGAGACGGCGGTTTACCTGTTGGAATAAAATAAAATAAAATTATGGCAACTCGCTGTTAGTCAACCCGCTATTAGTCAACCCGCCGTAAGGCAACTCGCTGTTAATCAACCCGCCGTTTAGGCAACCCGCTGTTAGGCAACCCGCTGTTAGTCAAACCGCTGTTTAGGCAACTCGCTGTTAATCAATCCGCTGGTTAGTCAACCCGCCGTTTAGGCAACTCGCTGTTGTCAACCCGCCGTTAGACAACTCGCTGTTGTCAACCCGCCGTTAGGCAACTCGCTATGAATCAACCCGCCGTATGAACCAGCGGGTTGAGTAATTTATTAAAAAATAATAAAATAACCAACTCGCCGTTTAGAAATATACGCAACTCGCCATTCGGGCCGGTTTCTTAAGATTCAAACCCCGCACCTCCTTTTTCAACACTAATCACATCCTAAGGCATTCCTATGCTATAGATATACATTGCTACCATTCTTTTCATCAAACACACATATATCTACTTTTTAAACTACAACCCGCCGTTAAGAATCAAAGGCAACTCATTCACTAATGTTTGAGATAGAAAACCACACATCAAAACTCATTAATATATACCTTATGAACACTTCCCAGCAACTAGATCACACCATACAACACTACATTGGTGTACTCATCTTAAAACGACCCTAGATCTATTTTTCTACACTTTTTAATGTGTTTTCATTCGATTCCTTTGATATACACACAAAATAACTGATATAGATTAAGGATCGATGATTACCTTTGCAAGAAACACACGAAATCAGCAAGATTCGAGGATTGGTTCTTGGCGGCGAGATGCGAGAAAGAGAGAGTGTGTGTTTTGTCGTTGACCGATTTTTGTAAAGTTTGATCAAATGGCAACTCGCCGCCACTTTTATACTCCTAAGTTAGAAACTTGGCAGATTTAGTCCCTTAGGTTTCCATCTTCTTTTAATTTTTGTTTTAAGTATTTCTAAGGCTTTTCTAAGATTAGGCAATTGGCCAACTTAGTCCCTATTGGTTAGTAAGGCTAGGAAACAAAGAGCAAATGCTTTTTAAACCCTAATCATTACAACACTAGATAACTTTGGACCTTTGAGTTAAAATTAATTAACTCCCCTTTAAATATTAACCCATTAGAATACAACAACCATCTTATCATTACACTTGCATAGCATCCAACAGTCTTTCAGAACCCCTTATATTTTTCCATTTACTCTCCCCCTCAAACAACGACCCGTTTTCTATTGAAAGAGCTGTAGTCGTTGATTGAGAGGAAAAGATCAGGCAAACAGCCCTTCCCTCATCACTATTTTACTATACTCCTATAAAGCATGGATATAGAGTAATCCATACCTAGACAATCAACCGGGTTGCAATTTGAAGTAATTGCAAGCCTTTTAGTAATTCCAAATGACTTAAAATATTTCCTAAGTATTTTATTATTATTATTATTAATTAATTTTAAGCCTTTTTTTTATGTGGCCTATTTACAAAGGATACACTAATGACATTCTGTTTACTCATCTTCTCCTTCTTGAAGACGTCTGAGAGTTTCAAGGGTCAAACTCTTCATGCCTAGGCGTGGAAGAAGAAATTTGAACCGTTCT
>BQNB010152549.1:0-15759 GCA_026074375.1 Tanacetum coccineum
CAAATCATATGTGCTGAGAGTATGCTTCTAAACACTTTACTGTCTTGGTCTATTTGCTAGTATAAAGATTTTCCTTAAAAGCTCATCTGACATCACTAAATATTCATCCACTTGCAACTTGTTACTCAGCATCAAAGTCATAAGTGCCCTTGTCAATGGATAATCTTTCTCAACTAGCATGAAAATATCATGCCCTCTCTTTGTAAACACATGATGAACAGCACATGTATCATATAACCTCCATTTCAAAGGATCATGCATATACCTTTGAAGCTTCCATAGAGTATCATCATCATCTGGTTCAAATAACCTCTTCAACTCTACCCAAAGTTCTCTTTCTTTATCTTCAGTAGGTTTTGTTGAGTTGAATCTTTCATGAACTAGACTCCATAGTTTGACTAAATCATCCCTGTTAAAATTCTTTAGCATATCTTCAAAGATCCGATATACCTCTATGTGATTACCTACTCTGATGATCTTCCAATACTTTTTTGAGTCTTCAGTGTAAACTTCCCTGTCAATGATTGGGTATTTGGTTTGTAGGGCTTCAACATTCATCCCTTCTTCTGGAACTATGGTCATTAGCTGTTGTAGTTGTTCTTGAGACAGTTCATCTTTTGATTCTTCAACTGGTTCTGAGCCTTCTCCTATCTTTTGTCTCTTTGAACTTTCTTGATTAAGTTCTTGTTCAGCATCTATCTTTGAGCTTCCAACTACAACTTTAGGAACTGTATCATCACTCTCCATTGGAGTAAAATCAAAGGAAAGTTTCTTCAATTGTTGTAGAGTGTGACTTCCCATATTCTTGATATAATTTCACATGTAAGTCCTTTGTTGAGCTTGAGTCATGGGCTGGTTCCTTCTTTGTTTAGCTCTTTGTTGGGCAAATTTTCTCTTTCTTTCATTTATAAGCTCTACAAGTAATATTGCCTTGTCAGCTTTAGAGTATCTTTCTCTTTCTTGTGCTTGTAACCTGTGTGTTAACTCTTCATCAGCTTCAATTTAAGCTTGTATGTTATCCTATTCTTCAGCATTAAAAGTGCTAGCTTCTTCATGAACTCTGGTTATCCTTTTCCTTTCTTCTTCATCAAGTTGTTCTTGCAATCTCAGAGCTTCTTCCAACCCAAGTCTTTCTTGCTCTAGTTGCAACTTTGTCTTCTTCTAAATAGGTTCAGCTTCTTTCATAATAGCTTTGCCTTTATCTTTTCTTTTTACTCTAGTACTAACTTCTGCACCAGTAGTACTAACTGGTACATTTGCAGTACTAATATCAAGCTCAGCAGTATAATCTTCTTCAGGAGCAATAAACTCAAAATCAGGTTCCTCAAATCATGCTTATGCCTCCCCTGAGTCTGTGCACTCATCTGTACTAGAGTAATTCCCTTATCTTTATCAATCTGAGCAATCTTCCTCCCCTGTTTGGAAGGATCCTCTTGATTATCTTCATCATCAGAAATCACAAGTCTGACCCTTCTTCTAGCTTTGCTTGACTTTACTTTGTGCTCCAACTTCTTTACTTTCATGATGAGCTTAGTGTAAGCATCACCATATGTCAGTTTGGTCTGCTTTAAGTCGGATTTCAAAGTCTCCACTTTCTTGGATAATGTGGTACAAAGAACCGTCAATCCATTAAGTGTCATACTGCTCTCATTACTTCTAAGTGAGTAAACTCTTGGGAGAGGTAAATCATGGGGCATGGTAGCAGCCTCTTCTGCAACATTGGTTGTTTGTATAGATGGTGGTGAAGTTGGTAGTTGTGAGGTTGATGGAGCACTAATAGTGTGTAAGGGACTCAACTGGACTGTTGATCCTTCCCCCCTGTAAAATCTTAACACTGAAACAAGCATTTTTGAAATAATAGAAGTTGCCCCACCCTAGTATATCCCTGAAGCTCTTTTTCATATTGCTTAAACATTTGTGTAAGGGTAGGAGTAATATAACATCTTTTATGAGGTAGAAGTAATCTCTTGTGCTTGTTTAAAAATATTTGTATAAATCTTGGATACATCAAAAAATTTGTCTTACTATCCAAGTTTTTCACCATGGCTTCAAAAATCAATTTGGAAAAATTAAAGGTTTTGTTTGTGGTTAAGCAAATGATAGCAGTTGCTATATTGCTACTAAATTGTTCCCAGGCAGTTTTCTTAGAACTTAAGCAGTAAAGGATGGTATGAATCAAAAATTTCCACTGAGGGAAAAAGTGTCCCTTTTGAAAAGTAAAGTTATCAGAATTGGACACATACCCCATTAGAGCAAGTTGCTCAAAAATTTCTGAAGTAAGAAAAGTACTAATACCATCAGAATCTTCTAACTTGAGATGTCTTCTAATAGATGCCTCAGAAATAACCTTGACTTTCCCATTTATTGTAGCAGTGATTTCCATGTCTCCATTCTCAAGTGTGCTTGCAGAAGCAGTTTGCCAAAACTGTTCTATGAGAGAGATATGGATAGTTGGACTTTCAGTGAGGGCATACCTAATGTGACTTGCTATGAGAAAATCAATTATCTGATGAAATCCTTTACTTCCTTCTGACTTCTGTAAGTAGGCAACCATGTTGTGCTTGTCGCAAAAATCTAAATTCGCCATTTGATGAAGAGAAGTTAGATTAGGGTTCTGGGATATGTTTGTATATGAGAGTATGTGAGCTTGGCAAAGTTAATTGAGATTATATAAAGAGCGCTTAGGGTTTTGATTTGACCGACTAAATGAAATTTGTTCTTATCTTGAAGAAAGCTTATGATTATATAGAAAGATCATGAATTCTCCAAATTAGTCAAACCTATAGACGAAGTAGTTTCGCAACGGCTATATTTAATTAAGAAAATTATGTTATATCAGTCCTATTCCCACAACTAGAATTCACAAGGATCATCCTAAAGACCAGATCATTGGAGACATAAATTCAGCTACTCAAACAAGGAGGATGACCAAGATTTCTGAAGAACATGCTATGGTCAGTTACATCAAAAGGCAAAGGAGAACAAATTATAAAGATTATCAAAACTGCTTATTTGCCTGTTTTCTCTTACAAATAGAACCCAAGAAAGTGATTCAAGCTTTGATAGATCCAAGCTAGATAGAAGTAATGTAAGAGGAGCTTTTGTAATTTAAACTTCAAAAGGTTTGGACTCTGGTGGATCTTCCAAAAGGCAAGAAGGCTATTGGAACTAATTGGGTGTATAGAAACAAGAAAGATGAGAGAGGAATTGTAGTTAGAAACAAAGAAAGACTCGTTGCACAAGGTTATACCCAAGAAGAAGGAATTGATTATGATCCTGTTGCTAGGATTAAAGCCATCAGGTTATTTTTGGCCTATGCATCATTTATGGGACTTATTGTGTACCAAATATTTATGGGGTTTATTGTGTACTAGATAGATGTAAAGAGTGCTTTTTTATTTTGGTTACTATTAAAGAGGATGGTTGTATGAGGTGCATGTCTCCCTGGTTTTTCAAGATCCACAAGTTCCATGAAAAAAAGTTTTATAGGTAGAGAAAAGCTTTATATGGTATGAAACCTTGTCTACCTACTTATTAGAAAATGGATTTAGAAGAGGCACTATAGATAAGACTCTATTTACATCAGAAGGAATAGTGATATCTTGTTAGTACAAGTGTATGTTGATGACATCATCTTTGGGTCTACAAAGAAGTCTTTATGTCTTGAGTTTGAGCAGATAATGCACAAGAGATTCTAGATGAGTTCTATGGGGGAGCTCACCTTCTTCTTAGGATTGCAGGTACAACAGAATAATGATGGATAATCTTCATCTAGCAAGGACAAGTATGTGGCTGATTTCTGAAAAAATAGATTGTATTGTTTTGTCAATGTGAAGACAGCAAGCACTCTCTATAGAGCCTAAACATGGCATTGGTCAAGGATGAAGAAGCTGACAGTGTGGATGTTCAACTTATACAGATCTATGCATTGGATCATGATGTACTTACAGCTTCCAGCGGGAAATTAACAGTGTTGTTTGTGCTTGTGCAAGGATTCAAGCTTACTCCTAAGTCTCAAATCTTCATGAGTGAAGAGGATCTTGAGATACTTAAAGGTCAGTCTAAATTGGGCCTTGGTCTATCCTAGAAAGTCACCATTTGACTTGGAAAGCTTTTCTGACAGTAATTTATGCTGTGGTGCTAGCTCTTGACAGGAAATCCATAATAGGAGCTGTCAAATTTCTTGGAAAATATTGATTTCATGGCAATTGTAAAAAGCAAAACTAATTGTTGCCACTCCATCTACTGAAAGCAGAGGAGTATCGTTGCTGCTGCAAATTGCTATAGACAGGTTTGTTGTGAGCTAAATCAAATGCTTGATTATGGGGTTCAATTTAATGAACACCAAGTTTTCAAATGATAATTGAAAGCACATTTAGTATTGTGAGGATCCAAAAGAGTTTCATTGCTAAAACCATGAAACACTTGAAATAAGGCACATTTTCATCAGAGATTCTTATGAGGAGGCTCATTTAAGTAAATTAAGGTTACATTCAGATCACAAATGTTGCAGATCTTCTCTCAAAGCATTTGATGTTAGCCAGGTTTAAATTTCTAATTGCTAGCATTGGATACTTATCTTTAAGATGTGTTTGTCAGGACTAATGATAATATGACATGAATATTTGGAAATAAATTGGTTGTTATAGGTTATTGCTGCTAGGCAAAAGTTATTTTGCTAAGTTTAATTAGTACTTCTAGTATTAGCTGCTAGTTTTAACTGTTAGTCAAAATTAATACTGTATTAAACAAGAAAAATACTTTGGATTGTTGTTTTCTTGGTTTTGGACTAACTTTTGCAGGTAAGATATTGGAGTATATGGTATTGAATGATGGGAAGCTATTGATGTTCAATATGCAGTCAAGAATGGATTAGAAGGACATGTAATATCAAAACTAAAGTGTATGTGATAAGGCAAACACTAGGCAATTATTAAGATGGTCGGGGACACCAAAGATACCTCAGTATAGTCGGTCCCTCCCCCCTGAAAAGGTTGGTGATGTGGCTAGTCAATAAGGAGTTGGGTGACAGAATAGATAGGGTGACACTACTGCTCTCTAGCTTAGAAGCAGAAAGGCAGGACAGAGAGGTAACATCATTAGGACCCAATCTATGTTGGAAACACTTAAGAGTTACAGTCGTTCGGAACTGGTTCAGGTAGTTGGTCCCAGGTTCCAGACTACCATATTGGGGGGTTGTAAGGATTGCCCAAACTAAGTTTGTAGAACTACATCGAAATAGTCTAAAGATGCACATTCTCTTAAGAGTTAAACCACACTGGAAGTGGGAATTGGGGTTTTTTAGAGGACAGTATTGAAAAACTAATGGTATTGATGAGAACATTGTACAAAACTGTCTGATTGGTGAGAAAATTAAAAGAGAGTTCTAGTGAGCTGAAAAATAGAAAAGCGAGGTATGTGTGATAAAAACAAAAAGATGTGATTTGAGTAGGAAAAGTAATGAGAGATTTAGTGAGCTGAAAAACAGAAAGAGAGATGTGTTGAGAATCAAATTTTTTGAGGGCAATACTTGTTGGATAGAAGTTGGAGTGGTTTCTGCTAGGCATTCTCTTACACTGCCAGGTGAAGGGTGGTGTGACTGGCTTTTCTGAATAGGCTGGAGTAATGTTAATTATGTTTATGGTTGTTTGTGTACGTTTGTTTTTTTGTGTTTTCGTGTGTAGGTTGTTAGTTTTTTAATATAATTAACATATTAGTAATAAGGTTGAGTGTTGTTTATATGTGTTTAAATTAGGTAGGGGGGGTATGTGTAATGTTTTTTCTTTTCTTTTATGGGCTTATTAATTATCCTTTTTTACATATATCTTTGTATTAGGGCTTTAATTTTTCGGGTTGTGGGGTTAATCGTTTCTGGCTTTGGATTCTATTGAGTTTGGTATTTTGTAGCTCGGTATTGTTTTTACTCGCTGTGGGGGTGGAAGGGTATCGGACGAGCGGTGACAATGTGAATATTCGTTATTCGGGTATTTAACTATTTTGTAAAAAAAAAATAACTAAAAATAATTCTAAATAAATAATAATAAAAAACCTAATACATACACTTGGGCTCCTTGTTTTAGTAGATTGAATTTAGTCTCCAATGATCTGGTCTTTAGGATGATCCTTGTGAATTCTGGTTGTAGGAATAGACTGACATTCATGGTGGTTTTCAAGTTGTTAAGGTCAGCCTCGGCACCCACTTCTCTATCATCATAGGCATCATCAAATATGCCAGTGTTTTCCAAAGATTGCATACTTGAATCATTAGGAATAGGACTAGCCTCGTTTAATATTTGGACTACCAGTGTTAATATTTTCTTCTGACGGTAATTAATACTTGGTCACCATCTAGTAACTAACAGTTGGTACTGCTAGTACTATCTCTGTTAGGCTTTTGCTAAACTTTCTTTCTGTTGAAACATGCCTAAACTATCCATTAGCTCTGAAATCTTGCACATGTGGTCATCTTCTTTATTTTGATGCTTCCTCCTTCCTTTTCTTGTCCATTTCTTCTGACTTAACATCATCATCTCCTTTTTCTGGTTACCTCATCAACATCGTATCAATCGGTGATATGAGTACTTGAAGGAGAGTGAAGAATTAGAAAGAATGAGTGGTTAAGGTAGCAGGTATGTATCATGATCTGATGCTTTTCCCTTGTACTGTATGCCTGCATTAACATTTGTCTCTATACCTGCATCACCATTAGTTTGATTTCATGCAGTAACTGGCTTATAATTCATAGATTTTATCAGTGAATCAATATCAAAGAGCCATTCTGGACCACTCCCTGTAACATTTAGTTTGTTTTACATAAAGTTTATGTGCAGGTTCTCCTCTACCTTCCTAGTTCTAGTGTTTTAAATACCCTAAAAGCCGTGCTATTTATAGAGTATCCAACAAGAACCCCTCAATCTAGCACTTCCCATCAATTTTCTAGGGGAATCTAAGGTTTTAAGAATTAGTCACAGGCACCAAAAGGTCTCATAAAACTTATTCTAGGTGGTCTACCATGTAATAGTTCATAAGGTGTCTTGTTGTGAGGCTTGGTCACTAAAACCCTAATTCTGAAAAAAGAGCAGTACTAAATGCTTCAGCCTAAAAAAATGTAGTAGGTAATAATGGAATCTTGCTAGCATTTAGGTCCTAGCTTGCCTCTAATTAGTGTCATATTCTTTCTTTCAGCAACTCCATTTTGTTGTGGAGTTTTGGGCATACCTCTCACTTCCCTCTTAATCCCTTTCCATCCCACAGAACTCGTTTCATGTTCATTATTCTTAACTCAGTTCCATTATCACATCTGATGTTTTAACCTTATGATTTATTTGGTTTTCTTGCCAGTAATAAAAGATTTTAAGGATACCACAGTCTCTCTTAGTGGCGAAAAAAGAAAACCTCAAACTAACACTATAGTCTCAGTGACAACAAGGCAATATATCTTGTGATTGTTTACTCCTTACAAAATGTTGGCCAAAATAAGTCTTTGGAACATTTGTAGGGATTGGCTATAGAGCTTACAAGCTTGGTCTATTAAGAGGCCTTTGTTGTCTTTCCCCTTTCTGACAGAGTAAACACAAGAATGGTCATTTTCAAAAAACTTTGAAGGTAAGCCTCTAACAAGGTTTCCCCTCACAAGTTTGTTCATAGTTTTAAAATTTATATGACCAAGCTCCTATGCCATAAAATTAGATCTCAATCTATTGTAGCCTTTGCAATTAAAAAAGTCATTCCTCTTGAAGGATCAACATTATTTAGATCAAAACTGTACATTGTTGGTTTTGTCTGGGTAATTTAGCAAGACTTGACTTTCATCAAGTAGCTTAATGTCAATGAGACTAGAAACAAGCATTCAGTCTTAGTGAAAAGAACAATTGTTTTTCTTGTCCACACAATTTGTGAGGACAGAGAAAAGATTAATCTTATAGTTCCTTTACAAAGTATACATCTTCAAAGTCTAATTTCCCAGTCCTAATTTTACCTTTTCTAGTATTTTAACCTCCTTTAGGACTTCCAGCAAATGCAACAAATCCTCCATCAATGTCTTGATAATCTGTTAGGTAGGACTTGTTCCCAGTCATATGCCTAGAGCATCCACTATCAAAAATCCTTTGATCCTGTAAAGCATATTGTGGATTACCCTGCACTCAAAATAAGAGAATTAGTTTCTCTTGGGGACCCAAGCCATCACACGACTTGAGTCCTGCCTTGAGGATACAACATAGTCAATTCTTTTAGGAATGTATGGATCCAATTTTTTGGAATTTGGTCAATTACTTTCTGGTTGGTCTTACAAAATATAGCTTGCTGAGGATCTTAACTACATTTTCCTCTTTTTCCCTCAGCAAGTACTAACTAATACTTCTGGCCCAGCAGTAGTTACATTATTAAGCTTAACAATATAACTTTTTCATTAAAATTATTGGTTTTAACTATGATTTTTTGTTAAAAGGCCTTCTCAATGGTGAATGTGCTTTAAAATAAGAATATTTTATGGGTGATGCAGCATTCACTCTTGGTTTAGATGCAGCAGTATTAACATGCCTGGCAGTACTAATTGATGTTGCTGCTCTTAGAGAGCTTTGCTTAGCAAACATTAAACTGAGCCTAGTTTCCAGACTTTGTTGCAAACTGCTGTTTGGAACAAAATTCCTTTTAGGATGTGGGTGAGTCAATTTGTTTTGATGGTTCACCCTCTGAGCATTGTTCCATACTGGTCTAACTTCCCTTTGACCAGTAACCCTTCCCTTGTTATTCAACACAGATTTTCCAACCATTTTATTCTCATAAAAGTTACAGTCCTTGATTAAATGGTTGAGACTTCCACATACAAAAATAGGCTTTTTATTAAAACTCAAAAATCATCCCCTAGGTTTCGAGTCATTTGTCCATTTCCACATTTCTTTATCAACCTTAGGAACTCTGACTTTTTCCTGAAGGGTTCTTCAGCTTTGCCTATTATTGTTTTGTTCAAAAAAAGATTTCCTGTATTTTCATCTGATTTAACAAAATTGATTTTAGCATAACTAGGTTTATTCTATTCAATTGAAGGTCTAAAACACCAATCATTCGTCACTATCAGACTCCTACTCTTCAATAATAGGAGCACTATGCCTAACATTTTTTAGGTTTGTTTCCAAACTATCCTTACTAGACTTAGATGCAGTTGATTCAATTCTAGGCACACTAGAGAATAGTTTTACTCAATTAGTGTATAGTCGAATCATCTAATCCAGCAAAGGATAATCAGGATTGAGGGCATGTATTTCCAAGTATAGGAAGGCGCGAAACTGATGATATCCTCACCTTCTTTAAACTATCATTTACTTGATTATTTTCTTCTTCATCTCTTTCACATAATATCATATGCCTTTCAAACACTTTACTTTTATTCAGATGACATTCATGCAATTCATTTTCATTCATTTGACTGTCAAAACCAACACCAGACTTGTTATTAACACTTATTTGACTGTTTATCAATTTAGTTAGCTTCATAGATGATGTTTCAAACTTTTCTAATTTAAGTTTTAAATCATCTTTTTCTCTTAAAGCCTCTGCTAACTGATTTTTAAGCTCTGTTATAGAATTATCTCTTACCTTAACATCATATTTCTAAAATGCAATGTCTTCCTCATAAACAGCTTCATTTTTTTCATGAAGAACAATTCTAGCTTCTAATGATTCTAAGCCTAATTGATAGCGGCTATTATTTCTAGATTTAGCTTTACTTAGAACGTCAGTTTGTATTGATCACAACTATTTTGAAGAGATTGATAAATTCTAAAACATTCTTTTAGGAGAATTTTGTACCTCAGTATTTGAGCTTGATGAATTGGATGAACCTAAAGACAAATGGGTCATTAGAGCAAAGTCTGTAGGTCCTTCTTTAGCTTGATAGCTCCAATCATAACCACCTATCCCATCTTGAACAACCAAGGCATTTACAGGAGTCTCTACCGGTACAATCCTTCATGGATCATCTCTATTTCTATTCCCCTGATTCCTTGGTGCCCTGCATTCTCTAGCAAAGTGACATCTCTTAGTGGCAGCTGTAACATTCAACCTTTGTCTTATCAAAGCCAATAGTTTTTTTGCTATTGAAATTCAGATTCCTTCTTGTCTTCTTTAAGAATCTCTTCACCTTCTTGTCTTCTTTAAGAATCTCTGCAGTTTTAGGAGGAATAAGACCTTCAACACTGGCTGATGCAACAGCAGGTGCATCACCATTCACAATAACCTCCCAAAGAACATAATCAGTATGAGTAAGATATTGCTCCATTCTCATGCTCCATAGATTCATAATCTCTGGTTATTGAGTTTACTGGAAGTTTTAGTGCAGACACTTGTTTTGTGGTAGTTTCTCTGACTGTAGATTCCATTTTCTCTTTGATTATGTGAGAGATCTTGTGTAGATATGTAGGTTCCTCTTATTCAGAGTATTCTCAACAAGATAGGATTTCTCACTTATTGATCCCTTGTCTTTGAACAGATCTTTTACTTAGCTTGTTTAAAGCTTAATTTATATTGGATAGCAGATTTGCAAGACAACTATTTGTAGACAACTAATATTTGGAGAATATCACAAACTATGCGGAATCTTGTATGCAATACTACTAGTGAGTACATTGAAACAGTATATAACAAGATCTTTACTAAACTTTTTTCAATTATATTGAATACTATTTTTGAGTTACAAAATTTGCTATGAATTATCTTATTTATGATGCTATGGCAAACTATGAATACAATATGAAAACTTGTATGTGAAAAACGGATATCTAGATTATATTGCTCTTAAGCGTTTTTTTATACACCAAGGAAAAACACCTAATGGGTAACAATAAAACATAAAGTGATCATTGGAATATCTATTATTATTTAAATCATGTGATCATGCATATCTATTCCTAATATAACTCATGCATATCACTTTAGCAGTACTAACTATATAACTAATAATATTAACTAACAAAACTAATAAACTGGCAGTACTAACTAAGCTTGACAGTACTAAGTCTTCTCTTAGCAGTACTAAGTTGAACCAGCAGTACAAAGTTGTAGAAGCCCTTAATTCCTAACAAAAAACGAGCATTTTTTAAACACTTTAGCACATACAATCAAAGAACATCAAACAATGGTGTGATATGAACACACAAACATATTCAAGAAAGTGGTATTAAGCTCCCTAACACAAAACCCATAAGGTGTTTACAATATTTCTCATAAAACTAATTTTCTCGAACACATAATCACTCATTTCTGATACATATGTTAAGCATACTTAAAACTGTTTTAGCCAAGTCTTCCACACATCAATATCAACAAAACCCCTCAAACAATTTAAAGATTTGAACACTTCTGATTTTATGAAACCCTAATTAAAAATTAGGGTTCTTCAAGATCAAAAATGGTGGAAATCAAAATTCTTTCTAGGTATGAGATGAATGGGATGTATAGAACAGGTTTTTAGTTTTACCTTAGGCTTGAAATCAACTTGAAATGATGGATTGTAGGATGATGATCATGTGAGGGATGAGTGGTTTGTTAATTGTGTGTTTTGTGTGTGAAAAGTGACGGGGGTGGGTGATGTTATGAAACAAATATGGTTTTCGACACATTCGCCCCTGTGGTTTCATATGCCTTTTATTTTCCACCATTTAGTTTTATTAGGCAAATATAATTTAACAATTGGCATACATAGTCCCTAATGTTTTTAACTAACATACCTAAAAACCTGTATTTGCACATTTACTCCCTAAAGGCATAAACGCATAACATATAAAGCACACATAAGCTAAACTTAATTAACTTTCCTTAAAGAATGATATTCCGTTATTGTTTAAAAACCCTTTCCCTTTAAGCACATTTTTATTATGAATAAGATATTTGACATTTTCTCCCCCTCAAACAAGGACCCGTTTTCTATTTAAAGAGCAGTAGTTGTTGTTTGAGTGGTCAAATGTCTTTGAAAAGTATTTTCTGATGAAACAATGTTTTATTTTGAAAAACAAACACCAAAGCAAATAAGATTTCTCTTATTGTCACACATAAGCGCACTGACACGTACACTTATGTAAACATAGGAAGCACGAGTTGTGTTGCAAAGTAAACACAAGCCTTTGCATGGTCATAAAGTAGACCATGCCCGAGAATAAATTCCTGTTATGAGGTCAAGTTTTCTTTATGAAATACTTGCCTTTAAGATGATGACCGGGTTGCTATCTGAAATAATAGCAAGCCATTTTTGACATATTTTGAAAACATTTGGAACTTCTGCTCGAACTTCATTTACAGCCTTGTATCATTATTGAATGACATTTCTAAGACCGTAAATGTTATCGATTTTCAAAAGACGTGCCATTATTACCTCTTTTTATATTTTCCCATTTTTTAATTTTTTCTTTGGTTTTAAATATTTTATATTTTTATATTTTGATTTTATAAAAGTTTTTTGAAAAATGAAAAATCTTTTTGGTTTTTATGGTTTTTAATATATATACATATGATACAAGGATATCAGAATAAGTACCACCACTATTCTTCAGCTTCATCTTCCAATTGTTTCAGTGTCTCAGGTGTAAAACTTCGCATTCTTAGCTTGTTGATCAGAACTTCAATTCTTTCTCTGCATAGGGGTTTAGTGAAGATGTCCGCTAGCTGATATTCCTTGTTGACAAAGTAAAACTCTACTACTCCATTCTCCACTTGCTCTTTGATAAAGTGGAATCTGATGTCAATATGCTTCGATCGAGAATGTTGAACATTATTGCAGCATAAGGCAATAGCGCTTTTGTTATCACAGTACATTGGAATTTTATTGAATCCAAGACCATAGTCGGTAAGTTGTGATCTCATCCAAAGGACTTGAGCACAACAGCCAGACAAGGCTATATTTTCAGCTTCCGTACTAGATATCGCAACACTTTTCTGCTTTTTTTATGACCAGCTAACAAGTCTGTCTCCTAATAATTGCATACTTCCAAATGTACTTCGTCTGGTATCTTGGCAACCCGCGTGATCAGCGTCTACATAAGCTGTTAGAGCAATAGAAGAATCTTTTGGATACCAGACTCCCCTATTTACGGTTCCTCGTAGGTATTTAAAGATTCTTTTTACAGCATGTAAGTGCTTTTCGATAGGCTTTGTCTGATACCGGGCACACATGCATACAACAAATGTTAGGTCTGGTCTACTGGCTGTAAGATACATGAGGGTGCCAACCATTCCACGATAGTGTGTAGGGTCAACGACTTTCCCTAGTGGATCTTCATCCAGTTTGGATTTCTCCACCATGGGAGTATCCACAGGGTCGCAAGATTCCATACCATATTTTTTCAATGATTCTAGATCATATTTAGACTAGTTTAAAAAGATGCATATGAGACTTTGTGAAATCTGTAGTCCTAGGAAAAAAAAAATTTCCCATCATCGACATCTTAAACTTTGAACACATTATTTTTGAAAATTGGTCACATAATTCAGGTGTAGTAGACGCAAAGATTATATCATCAACATAGATTTGTAGCAGGAGAATATATTTGCCTTGTCTTCTGATGAACAACGTGGGATCCACGATTCCTTTAGAGAATTCCTAAGAGAGTAGAAACTTTGACAATAGATCGTACCACGTGCGAGGAGCTTGTTTCAACCCATAGGGAGCCTTCTTAAGCTTATATAAATGATTCGGATTGTCTTGATCCACAAACCCATCTAGTTGGCTGACATAAACTTCTTCGCGTAGAATGCTATTCAAGAGTGCCGCCTTGACATTCATTTGGTAGACAATCATATTCATGTGAGCAGCATATGCGAGGAAAATTCGAATAGCATCAAGTTTAGCCACTGGAGCAAAGGATTCCTCAAAATCAATTCCCTCTTCTTGACGATAACCACAAGCAACCAAGCGCGCATTGTTCTTTAGAATTCCTCCCATTTCATTAAGTTTCACCTTATAAATCCATTTTAAGGTAATAATCATCACTTTATCTGGACGTGGAACGAGTTCCCAGACTTCAAGAGGTTTGAATTCATGTAACTCCTCTTGCATTGCTTTAATCCAACATGTTTGAGTTAATGCGTCTTTATAGTTCTTTGGTTCAACTGATGTAAGAAAGGATCGTCAGTAACAAAATAAGGGCTTGTTCATGGAGTTGGAGTCTTGTGGAAACAGGTCTTTTAAGTTCACCGATGATGTTGTCAAAAGGATGATCCTTGGTCATTTGTTACGTGTTCTAAGTTTGGACATATGCAGTTTGCACATACGTATGAAATAAACATCCGAGAAGATTGTTCAGAAATCATATTTTGGAACTGTAATACCAAAGAACGAATCGTTATTCATGTGTACAACATCTAAATCATGATTGTCTTCTTCAACATCGTTAGGAAGGATAAGAGATTGAGTTTTGGGTGTTGTTTGAGAGTTACAAGGTGATGGTGCATCTTGGTCAACTGTTGTTGAGGAAGGTGAACCGGTTGATACAACGGGAACTGGAGAAACTACTTCATCAATTAGAGCAATGACTTCAGGGGTTGGGTGATTAACACTTGGTGGAGGGGTGAGTAATTCATCAAACAACGGTTGAAACAAAAGATCCTAATCACTTCTCAAAGGTGGTACAAATGGTGTTAAGGGGGGAGGGTTTGGTACGAGTCTTGAACTGATTGTTACAGGAGTCATTTCATGAAGCGCGGGTTTTAAACTGCTGTGTTCAGAAGCCATCGCAGTCAGCTCATCAAAGTCTACATGAATTGTTTCAATAATACATCTGGTACGTCGGTTGTAAATTCTAAATACTTTCTTTGTGGGTGCATAGCCAATGAAAATACCAATACCAGCCTTTGGTTGTAACTTACCCAAGTTCTCACTATCGTTTGTCGGATAGCAGAGTGCACCAAATACATGGAAGAATGATAAGTCAGGAAGTTTGTCATGTAAAAGCTCATATGGTGTTTTGTCATGACGAAGACGTACGATGGAACGATTTTGGATGGAACGATTTTGGGTGTAACATGCGGTAGCAACTGCTTCTGCCCATAAGAATAATGAAGCTTTTGTATAAATTAACATTATGTGGGCAGCTTCAATTAGCGTACGATTACGTCTTTTAACGATACCATTTTGCTGTAGAGAGCGAGCAACAGATGTTTCATGAGAGATGTCAACCTCTTCATAATATTCACGCAAAGTGTGGAAATCGTAGAGGGGGTGAATACGTTTCCTTTTAAAATCTTAAAATGTTTCGTATCAAATTATCCATCAAGCGTGACACAATATGATGAGTGTTCACATAGTAATACATCAAATCACAACAACATAAACTAACACACAAATGCAAGTATAAATATAAAGCAATAAATGCGAGTATAAATGTAAAGAGATAAGTAAAAGGAAATGCAAACCAGACACGATGATTTATAGTGGTTCGGTCACGAAGCACCTCTTCACCCTACTCCACTCCCTGAGTACCCAACTCAAGAGTTACTTCACTAGTCAACAAGCTCCCTTATGGCGGAGAAAACCGTACACAACTTTCACTTATATCAATTTTCGACACTAAGCTAGATGTCGAGTTCTAATCTTAGCTAGAACCAATTTATCACGACTTCACAACTGCTTCACTACTTTCACGACTTCACAACATAACTACACTACTTTCACGACTTCACAACACAACTTCACAACTACACAACTTCTTCACGCCTTAGTATTCTTCACCACACTACTTCACTACTTCACTTCTACTTTCACACCTAACT
>BQNB010152550.1:0-15759 GCA_026074375.1 Tanacetum coccineum
TGTGATTACATAAGTACTATACAACCACAAAGGCTAGAAGATCTATCTAGTTCTAGATCCTAACACATACCGACGAAAACCAAGTATTAATAGCGTCCCATGTATAGGAATTTATATGACTAGCATAATAACCCTCATAATTCCACCCTAAAAAATGTGAGGTTCGCCCTTAGATCTTTAGGAATTCGGGTATCTATTATTGATACCCAAGATAGTTTATACCTTTAGCTTTCTCGAGTTAAGGAGTGAGCAGTCACATATGTCTATTTTGTCGTTACAGATGTGTACCTGTGGTCTTCGTTGCCTTTTCTAGAGCATTGAGATCGGTATTAAATTATATGAGTGTACTGGTAGTATATTAAATTCTAGAACTTGTTATTGTGATGTATCCCGAGATCGCATACTAAGTATTAGGATTTGTTTGATAAGAGGCATTAGGATTAACCTGTGTTTTAAACCTATAATTGTTATGATGGTCACACCGGTCATATAATTATCCCACACCCTTGTCATGCACTCATTATTAGTGCAGAATACCCTAGTACAACCCTTCGAGTCTATCCTTTTTCACGGTTCTCATAATTTTTTGGTGGATTCAAGATTATTAATGAAGAGCATTGTCACCCTTAAACCAATCGTTACACCCAAAAAGCCTTAGCCTACCTAGTATGTACTCGCTTTTAGTACATTATTGTGATAACCCAAGTTAATTATTTGAGTACACGATTGCTAAGTTCTTATCCTTGTAAATACAGTTTTGGGATGATTAGGATTCATGGTAGTATTTATTTCGCGGAAGAATTGGGAAGAAAAGTTAAGTCAATACCCCCATATGTTTGTCAAATGATCTCCATGTTATTTTGATCCACCTCAAATCGGGTCATTAGTTAGATTGTAAATATCGAGCACGTAAAAGCTCAAGTGTAGGGGTACATATTATAAACCCCGTGTGATGTAAAATGTTATTAAAAAAATGAGAAATGAAAAAGAAAGAGATTGATGTAGATTTGTGTAGAGTTTGTAGATCTTCGTTCGAGTCTTGGCTTAGCAACCAAACCAAAGTGTATTCGTATAAATAATTAGCTAACCCTTCCACTCTAAATTCACCCAAAGCCACCCAAATGTATCCCATCTGTTTCCGTTTCCATTATATGTTATCTTACACCTACACCCCACAACCCTTTAAAAAGACCTCTTAGATGGTAATGAATAATACTTGCACCTAGCAGTGGAGGTTTGATCCTTACCAATCCTATGGTAATTTATATGCTATGACAGGTAATGAGTGTTGATTTTTCGTTTCCCCCATATGTTATAATTTATTATACACCCGAGTGAAAGAGAGAATCCCTATACACTTATGTGAGGTGCTAGTGTATACTTTCCGTGCTGTTAATTACGAGGTCTAGAAGGTTATGTTATAAAATATTTTTAATTAGTAGGTAAAATGACCCCTCATATTGTTATTTTCTAGGTAGAAAAGCCTATTTGCTTGAGGACAAGCAAATCCCAAGTGTAAGGGTATTTGATGAGGTGGCATTTTATATACTTTTTCGGGGTCGTTTAACCCCCAAATCGTGCATTTATGCCCAAAATAGGTACTTAATCATTTCTTTTTAGGTATTTTGCATTTGGAAGACATTTGGAAGAATTACACATGAATTGGGCTCATTTGGAGAAGAAACGGACAAGACTACGAACCTATACCAAATCACTCAAGATAATGTTCTCAGCAACTGGCGACGGCATCACCAATACTATGTGACGCCATCACAACGAAGACCAAGACGGTGTCACTTGATCTCACGACAGCGTCAGAGTACACGACCCAACCCATTATCTAGAATATTCTCTATCATGACGGCGTCACGACTAAAACGCGACGCCGTCACAGCATTTTTTCTATATATATAAACCAGAATTTATGGTATTGAGTGTGTAACTTTAGAATAAAAAGAGGGTATGAACCCTAGTTTGTTTAACAGCTATTAGGGACGATTTTAGGGCCTAAAAAACCTATTATACTTCCTCCAACTCATGTTTTAATCAAGTAAGGTTTATTTAATCATTCAATATGTCTATGTGTTGTTTGATTCAACTATGTTCTTGCTTTATTAACATGCTAGGCTAAGCCTTCTATTGTGTTTATTAATGATTGTATGAAACCTAGAATGTAGATCTTAGTGGTGTTGCTTCTTGTGATGGATGTGCATGTTAGGCCTTAGAAAACCAGCTTTTGTCTGTATCGCTGTTGATATGTCTAGGGAAACATAATGGTGTATAAAGGATACCATCGGGTAACAGTCTTCATACTACCTTACCCCCTAATATGGTTGATCCACTCATAATATTTTTCACATGCACTTAGTGTACCCTTATGGGCCTTGTAATAGTCTTCATACTACCTTGCTTGTGCGTTGCTCTAACGGAATGCTAAGTAGATGACGGGTTCGTGTAATTCATTCATGACTTAGGAAATAATTACATAGATCATCATAAGGGTGACAAGGCAACAACACTAGGACAAGCAATCTAAGGAGTAATACATGATTAAATAAACACAGTCTTATATCTTATTGTTATCACCATTAGTTTAGATTATTATTTAGTTTAATAGCTAAAACCAAACCCCCTCTCAAACATATGATTTACCTGATTTCCATAAAACATAAAAATACAAAAAATAATCTTCCATCAACCTTTAGAATTATGTTAGACCGTGATCAAGCCTTCCCAACCTATTCCTCAAGTGAACGATAACAACCCCTCGATTCTTGCCTATACTACTACTACAACGATTAAGTGCTCTGCCTCGAGAGTTGTAAAACTTCTTGTTGAAGTCTAACGACAACCGCAAAAATAACCCGATCTTAGGTCGATCTTCCAGTAGACACTCGACCCTTGAAGTTGATTGAAAAATCATCAATCCTTGGAAGCAGATAACGGTTCTTCACCGTTAGCTTATTTATTTCCCGGTAATCGTTGCCCATCCGGAGCTCCCTAAGGTAAGGAACTGGGTCTTATAAAGCCTTTGTCGGAGAGTTCCTACAGTTGATCTGACAGTTCTTTCCTCTTGGATGGAGCTAATCTATAAGGCGCCCGTGCTACAGAACCAGGTATCAAATCAATTTGAAATTCCACTTGCCAGGTTGGTGGAATACCCAGTAAGTCCTCGGGAAATACTTCAAGAAAGTCTCAAACAATTGGTATGTCTTCAAGTCACTTATCCTTCGACTTGTCTTTGGCCTTCTTTATGGTAACATGTGCCAAAAAGACATCGTATCCTTTCAGCAAGTACTTTTGAGTCTTTGTGCACGAGATGATGTTTAATCGAGACTCATGTCCGTTGTTACTTTCGTCACCACGAACAATTAAGATCTCATTTCTAAAGGGAATACGAACGATCTTCTCATCACAGATGATTACGACATGATACTTTACTAACCAATCCATTCTAATTATGACGTCAAAACTACCAAGCTCTACGGGCATTAAGTCAATGTTGAATTGATGATTTAAGAAGTTTAAAGTGCAACCCCGTATGATAGTATTAACTTCAATTATTTTTTCGTCGGCTAGTTTGACATCATAATAATGGTCTAGTGTAGCTGGGAAGATGTCAATTAGGGAACTAAATGCAGTAAATATAAAACTCTTATCGGCACCAGTATCAAATAGGATAGAAGCATAATGGTTGTTTAGGAGGAACGTACCCGTAACGACATTAGAGTCTGGGTTTTTCCTTGCATTTCCCACTGTATAAGCCCTTGTTGTTGCTCCACCATTCCCTGCATGGTTTCCACGGATGTTATTTTCAACTTAGGGTAATCCTTCTAGTAATGCCCCTAAACTTGACACTCGAAGCAAGTGACAAGCCTCTGATTTGCCTTGGGGGCTCTTTGATTATTAGCAGTAGCAGGTGAACCTCTACAGTCATGGGCCATATGGCCAACTCTCTTACAGTTGTTACAACTAGGAGCACACTACCTATTGTGATGGTAGTTGTATTTTGGGCACAATGGTAGAGATCCACCATACTCTTTCTTCTCACCAGGCCTACATTTTTGCCTTTTGAAAGGCTGTTGTTATGTCTGATTGTTCCTTTAGTTGTCATCAAGCTTTCTTTTGTTTTCGGCTTGACGGTCAACAAAGGTCCGGATCTTTTGATCCATCAATTCAGTAGCAAACTCAGTTGCATCTTGCATTCTTTTTTGCTTAGATGCCATCAAACTGCCTTGGATCATGTTGGGAAGTCCACCGACATACTTCTCAACCTCATCATATTCTTCTAGAAATATTCTCCCACACATCAGTGCCAAATCTTGAAAACGTTAGGTATAGCTTACAACACCAGTACCCTTGACCTTCAAATTCCAGATTTCAATTTCCAACTTCTTGAGTTCACTTCTTGGGCAATACTTGTCAGTCATCATCTTTCTCAGTGTTTTCCATGTTATTCCATATGCAGCATCATGACCAACAGTCTTGACGTAAGAATTCCACCACGTCAGAGCACTGCCAAGAAGAGTACATGTAGCAAACAAGATTTGGCACGCAATGGTGTAGTTGCTAATGTGGAATACAGATTCCATCTTCTCAAACCACTGAGTCAATTCAGTACCCTTAAAATTAAGGGGTTGGCATTTCAGGATGTCACTGTAGGTACACTCATGAGTAGTAGTCACATCTCTCCTTCCACCACTTCCTGAATCGTGGCTATCATCACCATTTCTACTGTTTCTGTTTGCTTCATGTTCTGCCAATGCATCAGCTACTCGCTGGGCTATCAATTGCTTAATAGCCACATCAGTCATAGGGGTGGTGGTTTTCTTTGGCGGCATTTTCTTCAAAACCACAAGAAAATATAATACACGTTAGATTTCATACAATCATAAATGCGACATGACATATGCATAATAAATAAAATGAGATCACATCACACAGTGAAATATACAACCGAAGTGAGATCAACAATGATAAATAAATTGACATTCATACATAACAATATCGATAATAATACATGATAGTTTTTTGTTATAAAATGACTAGTATAGATGGGATACAAAATGAAAATACGGTCCTAAATCCATGCTAGCTGGGAGTTACCCATAATACTTAGAATGCTATACAAAATGGGTAAATGATGACAAAAGATCCCTACAGCCTACTAGCTGGGAGTTACCCATAAAACTTAGCAGGCTATACATGATAGCTAACAATGATATAATACTAACAACTACTGCTGGTGTCCTCCAAATCATCTGGACGTGCTTAGTCTCTAGACTCTAATGCATGAATGCGTCCAAAAGCACTAGTCACCATATTACTTGCCTGCTGTCTTTACCACTCCATCCTGTCGTGATGAGTCTGTAGTATCATAACTTGAGCCTCCAGTGTCCTGATACTAGCCTCTAGAGCCATGCTCCTATCCTCTTAATGGGACCATGCCTGTCAGGGCAATAACAGCCTCTCGCTCGTAAGAAGAAGCCATGGAGCAAAAGCATCACCTCTCTCTCGTCAGTAAAGAGATTTGAGCTCTTATCAAAGCTCAGTCGTCATGTGCATCCTCATCGCGCATATGGAGCTCATGAGCATCCTGCCTCTAAGTGGTAGCAAGATCTGTCACCCTCTTATTGACCTCCACCACGGTCATCTCTCTACTCTCAGAAGCTCGGATACTAGCATCCACGGTATTAATAAATCCATAATCAACCCTACAAGCTAAAGTATGTCTTGTCTGCCTAGCGGCAGCAGCTGTCGAGCTCTCCCAGATCTCAAACCTAGAATCAGGAGTAGTAAGACATAACTTCTTTCGAAATGGCATATCCGTCTCAGGAATATCACTCCTACGATTGGCAGATGGTAATAACAAGGTGGTGATGGTACAGGTGGTGGTGATGTAGCTCTCGACTGAATCACGGCTACTTTGTAGCCTAGTGGTGCATCAGCATAGGTAGGGCTAGTATGGGTAGGTGGTGATGGTAGTGGTAAGGGTGGAGATGGTATCTGTGGGAGTGGAGATAACCAAGGTGATAATGGAGATGGTGGTGGTGATGGAGGTGTAGGTGCAGAAGCAAACTCAACAATAAGTACCTCAGTAAATGTTGCTATAGGTGGCTGGAATTTGACATTCTTTTGTACCTTACGGAGACGTGTCTGAGAAAAAAGGACCTTAGTCTAAGGTGATCTAGGTGGTGGTGGTGTAGCTACAGCAGAGTCGGACAGAGCTAGATGCTCCTCCTCCTCATCATCATCATCTCCTCAATCAGCAAGATAATCAGCAGGATCCTCCTCAGGGTCCTCCTTTGGGTCCTTCTCTGGATCCTCCTTTGGATTGGAGTCATCAACATAGCCCGGTGATAGGGCGGTGGGTGAAGCATCAGCAGGTAGAGGCTGATCCTCAACCAGTATCTCATCGTCAGCTAGAGCCACATACTCCAGATACTCGGGACCAGGTATATAGTCCGGTGATGGTGGGTGCTCGAGACCAAGCACATAGTCCGGTGATGGTGGTGCCTGCTCTGGAGACTGCGTTGCGGCCTCTAGTGACTGTGGGTCAGCATCAGATACCCACTGAAATCTTCATGGCTCAGAATCAGAATATACAGACGTGTAGGTGATCGTCGATGATGACATGACTACCGTAACAATAAAATTAACTTATATAAGTATAATGTATAAGACATGTATAGTAATATACGTAATATAATATAATTGAGTATATAGATTATGTAAGCAGTTAATGCAAACAATTAGTGTATGTATGTCCTAGAAAACTTTTGTATGATACAATGTTTGAAAACGGTTAGTCCAAGTAAAACATTTGACCTGATTCTGTATAACCTTGGCTCTGATACCAATCTGTAACTGTTAGCCTCAATTTATTGAGTCGAACAAGGAAGTTCGGTCACTCTACGATGGAGCTTCGGTCTTTAATTAGTTAATGTTGTAATAGGATAATATCGGGAATCGAGCTCGATAGATAATCTAATATTGTATATGTTTTGGGTTTAATCCCAAGCAAAACCCGAGCCCGAGTCCTAGTTAAATATCTCGCGCGTCACTTTTAAGTGTCGAGGTATATAAGAAACTTTTCCACATGGAAAAGTTAGTTGTTCAAAATATCTAAGAAATATCTTTTCACTTTTCTCTCTAACCTCTCTCTAGTTTCTCTCTCTAAAACAACTCATCTCTCTTTCTCATTTCTAGTTCTTGATCCGTGATTGATTCGTGTTATGAAGTGTTAACGGGATCCTACAATTGGCATCAGAGCCTAAGTGGATTCGTGATTCATTTGTGTGGTTAAACAAGCTCAAATTTTTAGTTACTTTTTGTTCTTGTTCGAAAAAACGAACTCTGGAGAATTTTTTTGCTTAGATGTGTGAATGTTTATGTTATTAAGCAAGATCTAGGCATAAGGTAACTAATTGTGCAAGAGAAATCAAGTTAAAAGGTCAAAAAGGGTGATTTTTAGGCGATTTTTGGTGAAAAAAGTCGTATATTTCGTCGTTGCGTTTTGACTCTCTGGCAAAGTTCTTGTTGCGTTTTGATTTTTTTCTTGTTGCGTTTTGATTTTTCTTGTTGCGTTTTTGATTTTTTCTTATTGCGTTTTGATTTTTTTTGTTGCGTTTTGATTTTTTCTTGTTGCGTTTTGATTTTTTCTTGTTGCGTTTTGATTTTTTTTGCGTTTTGATTTTTTTATTTTATTTTATTTGTTGCGTTTTGATTTTTTTTTCTTGCGTTTTGATTTTCAATTTTTTTTACGTTTTGATTTTTTTCGTTTTGAATTTTTTCTTGCGTTTTGATTTTTTTGTTTGGTATTGCGTTTTGCTACTACGTTTTAGGTATATTAAAGACTTTTATATAGTGAATCTAAACGTTATGCTGCCCAAATTTCGAGAAATCATTTGACATTACTTGGACTTCAAAAGACACTTAATCAAACACATTAAATCATCAAAGTGCACCATTAACAAGGACTTAAAATACATTCATTCACATCAAACATACCATAACATCAAACGATTATTCATTCACGGTTTTCTATTGATTTTGTAAAATCCCGTTAATTCATTTATCGGTTTTAATCATAGACGTGTAAAATCCCGTGAACGTGAATTGATGAACAAGAATTGGAAGCACATTATAGTTACATGGCAAAGATTCAGGAGGTCTCACCTGAAGAATCCAGTTCTACTAGTCAGCCATTGGAACAGGTACAAAACCATGATGAAAATGATGTGTTTGCCAATGTGAGACGACATTCTGAGTAGCCTGAATCCATTAGCGACACATATGTTTTGGAGAAGGATGATAGCAATGTCATTCCTGATTCATCAAATATATGTACTAATGATAATCAGGTTGATCAAAATGCGGCTGAATGTGTTGATGAGCGTGTTGCGCTTGCTAATTTGACTCTTGATACAGAGGAAAACAAAACGGTTTTAAAGCAATTAAAGAAAGCAAACGCATCATTATCATAGACGTGTAAAATCCCGTGAACCTGAATTGCTTACACAACCACAACCTCAATCAAATAATTTAAACAACATTATCCACTTATAAGAATCAACAAAATTACACACTTACATTAAATTTCACGTTTTAGTTAAATGAAACTCTAGGACTATTAGCTCTAAAAGACATTGAAATTAAAGAAGGTTTGAAAACTAAAGCCTATGAAATATCAGTTGTCAATCAGAAACACGATGAGCTAGTCAAAAAGAGTCTGTTAACTAGGTCACAATTTGAAGGTCAACTCAAAGAGAAAAGTAAGGTTATTTCGGATTTAAAGGTTAAGGAAGGAAAAGACATTGACACGATGATTGAAATGGACAAACAAATAAAGTTTTTAAATGAAATTCTTTATAAACGCAATCAGTCAATTCAGACCATTCACATGTTAGCACCCAAATGCGCAACGTATAATGGTAGATCAACCTTTGCTAATCCAAAGTACCTCAAGATAGCTCAATCTGAAAAGCCTCGTTTGTATGAGATCCCATATGATACTTCTGATCCTGCAAACAGATTTTGCCCCAATGGGGAAGAGACAGTGACTCTTGAAAAGGAGAGTAGATCAAAATTGGATAAAGACAAAGTGAAACCATATGATTACACATATCAAAACAGTCTTTATGAAACTTTCAAACCACCATCCAAAACCTATCTTGATCAGTTGGAACACGCTAAAACAGTTAGGAAGACAATGTGGAGAAAAACGTTTAACAGAACAAAACCAAACATTGCTAAAAACGTGTCCTTTCTACCCGTTTCTAAATCCATTAGTAAAAGTAGACAAGTTTATAACGAAATGACAAACAACTTCAATCATTTTAGAACAATTTGTGAACAAGCTTGGTCTAATCATACTAATAGTGCATTTCCTAACCCAACTGCTAAGAGTATGGAAGTTTTGATCAAAACCTTATTAATGCCTCTTTCAAACAAAACTATACTGGACAGTCATTGTTTTGTTCATGAACTAAAAACAGAAATGCATGACGATTTGGAGTACGTTAAATCCCTTGAAAAGGAGATTGACGAACTTGAATCAGAAAAGGCTGATTTTTCAAACATATATGATCTACTTCTCGAAGAGTGTGTGTCTAAAGATGTTACATGTTCGTAGGAGTGCAAAACTAACCTTGATGAGACTAGTAGGGCTCTAGGGGAGGCTACTAGCAGTCGGGATAGTTGTCTGATTGCACTTCAGACCAAACAGACTGAGCTTGAGAAGTACACGGCCCTTAATGACCGAACGAGTGATTATAAAATACTTCAAACAAAGTTAAATGAAACTCTAGGACTATTAGCTCTTAAAGACATTGACATAAAAGAGGGTTTAAAAACTAAAACCTATGAAATTTCAGTTGTCAATCAAAAACACGATGAGCTACTCAAAAAAAGTCTGTTAACTAGGTCACAATTTGAAGGTCAACTCAAAGAGAAAAATAAGGTTATTTCGGATTTAAAGGTTAAGGAAGGAAGAGACATTGACACGATGATTGAAATGGAAAAACAATTAAAGTTTTTACAACCAAATGCTCAACGAATTCTGCTCAACGAATTCCAAAACCATCAGTTTTAGGAAAACCGACTCCTTTTTCAAATTCTCCTGAAATGAGAAGTTTTAAAACGAAACAGTCGGTTAATAAAACTAATGTGTTAAACAAGTCACTCAACAGAATTTGCCTCAGATTAGAAAACAAGCAGTTCGAAACACCAATGTGATTGCACCTGGCCCCTCTAGGAATTGCCCAAAGCATGTGTCACATCAGTCACCAAGGGAAAAAGTAGGCTCAAATGACATGGTTCATAACTACTACCTAGAGAAAGCTAAGAAAAGTGCACAACTTCAGAAAGACAAAGAAGTGAATGGAAAACCTAGTATGATTGATCCTGCTAGATTACCCAACACTGCTAATGGTTGCAAACCAAAACCTAGGAATTGGCAAGCATCAATGAGTAGTCGGGTTTCAAACAAAGATGTTCACTTAGGAGAACATAGGAAACAAAAGCCTTTCTTGAAGTTCAATGACTTGCAATGTCCTACATGCAAAAAGTGCCTTTACAGTGCAAATCATGATGAATGCGTCTTAGAATACCTCTCAAGGTTAAATCCTCGTGCCTCTGCACAGAATAAGGATGCAAAATCCCATAAGACAACAAAGAGATATATGCCCGTAGAAAAGTCAAGTGCATCTAAGAAACCAGAAAGACAGATCCCCACAGGACATAGGTTCTCAAACAAAAAGACTACCACTGTCCCTGAGAAAACAATGAATCCTAGATCTTGTCTTAGGTGGAAACCAACGGGTAGAATCTTTAGTAATGTTCGTCTTAGGTGGATTCCCACAGGAAAGTTACTCAACTCTTGCACGGGCAAGGTTGACAGTGAACCCGCGCATGGTTCAATAGTAGATATCCCTCATATTCATGCATGCAAACAAACTCTGGGTTTAAGTGCAGGTACGTCATTCAATGGTCAAAAGCAACAACGAATTGACCTAAATGCAGATGCACTATACAATGAAAAGCAGGAAAATCTCAGAGTGTGGTTGCTGAAATTTGCTGAATTTTTGATATCTAAGAACCAGCTGCCAGAATGGTTTTCACAAAAGATGAAACAGTTTAAAATGACGTTTTTGAACACAACAGTTAAAGCTCGGTCGTCAATGTCAAATGGTGTCTGCTGAAAATAACACTTCAGGCCCTCGTTCTCTCTATGTT
Source organism: Tanacetum coccineum (assembly GCA_026074375.1). NCBI lineage: Eukaryota > Viridiplantae > Streptophyta > Magnoliopsida > Asterales > Asteraceae > Tanacetum > Tanacetum coccineum. The sequence continues at coordinate 11,236 of BQNB010152550.1, forward strand.
CATAAGACGTTTGATGCAGCTGATCAAGAACGTCGGTCTTCATGGAAATGACGTATGTTTCACATCAGTTTAGGCCTCGTTCTTCATCAAATGACTTACTTATATAATACGGTCTGAACTCGCGAATTCATGACCACAGCCCATTATGAATGTCAAGTTCAAGCTCTGGTTCCAAAAGTTGTTCCATTAAGCAACAAGATAGATAAGTCACGACAAGTGTTGGAATTACTATTCCTCATTCAATAGCAATGCGTGGAGGACTACAGGTCTATATTATTATACAAATAAAATCTGAAAAATAGAAAAATTTCCAAAAAGATTCTTTAGACATTCTCTTGGAATCGATAACATTTACGTGCTTAGAAATGTCGATGAACATTGGACACGGGTATTGTGTAAATGATGTTCGACGTGAGTTTGCCAAAAAGTTTCAAAACATCTGTCATTTCTCAATTTTCTAAATGGCTTATGTGCCAAATGTCCAGTGCATAACCAGGACTTCAAATAAAGGAAGGTTTTATTAACTCTATTCACTCACAATGGAGAAAATTAAACATTTCTCGGTCTTGAGCTCTTGTTCTTACAAGACATTCAATGTTTTTTAGCTCAAGCAAAAGGAAAGTGTACGTTTCAGTTGCGCTTATCCAGTGCGTTTAGATGAGAAGTCCTCTATCACATTTGGTTTTTCAAAAAAGTTGAGCCACCAATTTTTCAAGAATTTATCGATGACATTTCATAATCTTTCAAAATTGTGTGTATAAACACTTATCCAACCCTCACAAATGTGTTTCAAAAGAAACATTTCTCAACTTGGTACTATTTTTGAGGGGGAAAGTTGTTGGAAAAACAAAGTTTTATTTTAATGTTCTTGGATTACATCAACAAACGACAATTTCTTATGTATTCATAAGCATTATCAAAGTTGTTCCAATCCATTCATGACTTAATAAATATTTTCTCCCACAGATTTTTCAAGACATATTTTAATCTACATGGTATTTCAAAAACTTAGAGTTTATTATTTAAAATAAGGGGAGAAAATTGTAATTAAAATATGATTAAATGACTCAAAGTTGCATCCTGAACAATGACAAAAGGTATTCATGCGTTCGATCCATAATTACCCCAACAACATCTTAATTTCACGACGAATTGAAGTCATAAGGTGGTTAGGTTAGAGAATCATCCTATATTCCAACCAGAATCGGTTGGAACTACTACCCAAGGTTAATCCAAAGTATTTTGGAAAATAGCATAGTCCTTAGGTTGATTGGAGATGTAAGTGTATATGGAGAATAATGCCGACGAAGATTGAAATGCTAACACTAGAAACAATCACAAAAGGTGTTTAGTAATGACGTTCTTGGTAAGCCCCATTGAAGGGTTGAAGAATGGAAAAAGAAATGTATGGAATTAGGTCTAAGAAAGATGCCCTCATACAACTTAAGGCAGAAGAAACGGGTCAATTACATTTGCTTGTCAGAATAACAAGTTGATTGACTGACATTGAAAATGATACATCATGCCGACCCTGTGATGCATATGCACAACCACTTCCCAGCCATTCGGGTTTCTCTTAACATGAAACTTGTTATCATTTGTCACGGAGATACACACTTTATCTATTGACATCTCATTCCAAGATTGTTGTTATTGAATTGGTGGCAAACTATCCAGCCTCCGAGTACTAACAACAAAATGCACTAATCGTGTCTAGAGCCAAGTGATCTCAATCAAAATCATCGTTAGGAAACATTCCAATTTCAAACACTTGAATTGAACTTCTCTCAGGTTCACAAGCTGTTATCAAGAGTCTGCGCAATATCATTGTGATATTTGACCAGGAATTACCCCCCTAGAGTGATACTCTTTAGTATTCACAATGACGCACAAGCGATAATCTTCCCAGTGTCATCATCAAACAGACACATACCGGTAGGCCCTAGGTACTTGCGAGATTCATCCCCCCCATGAACATCAAACTCTCTTGAAACTGGAGTATCGATCTTGACGTCCAGTAAATGATTTGACGGTGGTTGGAATGAATTTTGATTAAAATCATGACACTCTCAATGTGTTACAAAAACTCTTTGACGGTAGGGGTTGTGGTCTGGGGTATTGGTGACACGTTCGATTGATTTTCAAATCAATTTTCTCTGTTTATCACTGACATAAACCTGTAGGTCAAATGGTTTTGTGGTATCGGCAACCTCAATCCCATTCAAATGCTCAATCTACAAAGACATACTATCTAGAAAGCTTAAGATTTAAAGACAGACTTTCTGCTAACTCTGATTTTAAGCTTTAAAGATAATACAAAGTCCATGAGCATGTTGATCAAAGACACATGATCGCCAAGATGGCAAAGACGATATAAGACAAATGACAAAGGCTCAAAGTCAAGATCGCAAAGCATGAAGGAACAAGCCTACAACAAATAACGAGACACAAGACCAAGAACACTGAGATTAAACGACAAATGCTAATCTCACTGATCTCTATGAAGGAGTGATCATCAAATGAACTCACTTCGGTGGGAGATTGTTAGCCTCAATTTTTATTGAGTCATATAAAGGATAGCTCGTTCCCGTGCTTCAAGACCTCACTTCGGGGGAGATTGTTAGCCCTCAATTTATTGAGCGGTCGAACAAGGACAGTTCTGACACTCTACGTTGGAGCCTATCGGTTTTTTAATTAGTTAATGTTGTAATAGGGTATAATATCGGGAATCGGGTCGATAGTTAATCTAATATGGTATATGTTTCGGCGTTTATCCAAGCTAAACCCGAGCCGGGTATAGTTAATATCTCGCGCGATCTCAGTTTACGTGTCGGGTATATAAGCTTTTTCTTCTTGATAAAAAGTAAGTTGTTCAGTTGGCTTAAACAATTCTTAAATATATTTTTCACTTTTCTCTCATCTTCTCTATCTCTTTCTCTCTCTAAAACAACTCAATTTTCTCTCTTATCTTTGTTTCCAGATTTTGGTGGTTTTGATTCTATGAAGTGAAGTGTTATCGGGATCCTACAGTAACAAACCACAACACCACACACTCCTAAACGCATCATTCGCAAGAAATTTGACTCTAAAAGTCAATGTCTACTCAAAAATTACTAAGGCCATAAACCAATTCATGCGTCAACTAAGCATTACATACGTATACTAATGATATCCCATCACTCACAACATAACAATAACTACTCACCTCGATTTGGATGATTATTTTCTCATAAAAATCCTAAGAAAAAACTAGTTAATGAGAATCATGCCAAAACAGTTATGATTAAACATGTGAGAATGATAGACAACATATAATGAGTGATACCTAGGCACGGAATTACACACGAAGCTATGGATTTAGTCAAAACACAGTAAGCAAGAATGAGAGAGAAGTTTAAACTATGTTTGACTAGATTTTGAGTAGTTTGACCAGCCAAAACGCAATCCTTAACATTAATACCTAGTTCCAACTTTCATCAGTTGACATAAAATAATCCATGCCCAGGAGAACTTAATCACCTGTTGTTAGGAACAGCCATCTTTTTGGCGACGTGCCTTCCTCATTTTGAAGACCGGGTTGCAGTCTAAAATAACTGCAAGCCATTAAGACATGTTTTGAAAGGTTTAAACTTCCGTTCGAGCTTCATTTAAAGACCCGTGTCATTATTGAATGACATTTCTAGAACCAAAAATGTTATCGATAAACGGAAGACATGTCTTGAAGAAAACTATTTTTGGCATTTTCTATTTTCTGATTTTTATGGATTTTTTATGGTTTTATATTTTTGTATTTTTCTTTTTGGGTTTAAGTATGTACATATTTACATAGGATACTTGAAGCCAATCCGTTACTCATCCTGATCATCCTGAAGACTTTTGAGTGTCTCCGGCTTCATACACTTCATGCCAAGCCTTGGGAGAATGAATTCGAATCGTTCTCTGGGCAGCGCCTTAGTGAATATATCCGCCAGTTGATACTCTGTCCTCACGAAATACAACTCAACCACTCCTTTTTCCACTTGTTCTCTGATGAAATGATGTCGGATGTCGATGTGTTTAGACCTGGAGTGCTGAACGTTGTTGCAGCAGAGGGCTATGGCACTCTTGTTGTCACAGTACAGAGGGATGCGATTGTAAGCAAAGCCATAACGTGCTTTCTTCAGACGATAGACATGATGTGGACGTTTTAGGTCAACAAAGCCTTCCGGTTGGTGGACATAGACTTCTTCTTTGAGCTCGCCATTTAAGAATGCAGTTTTCACGTCTATTTGATAAACTGTCATGTTTTTGCTAGCGGCATTGGCAATGAATATCCTGATTGCTTCAAGACGAGCAACCGGGGCGAAGGATTCTTCAAAATCTAGACCTTCCTCTTGACGAAATCCTTTTGCTACAATACGTGCCTTGTTTTTTAGCACATCACCATACTCATCAAGTTTCACCTTATAAATCCACTTGAGAGCAATAATCATGACATTGTCTGGAGGTGGTACTAGTTCCCATACATCCAGTCGATCAAATTCA
>BQNB010152551.1:0-13255 GCA_026074375.1 Tanacetum coccineum
GTCTTATACCCTCTTCAGGATAAGTTGACTTCAAGAGATAAGAGCTTGGACTTATCTGCTTTCAAACTATCCCGCCTATTCTCCAGTCTCTTATGGTCTTCTAGTTGTTGAAGATCATATGGGGCTCAGTAAGTCTGTTGCCACAACTCACTGAACCTATCACCTTCTTATTTAGCTCAGGCTTCATTCACCGAGTACCGCCCCATTGAATGCTAGAGTCTTTCTTGTAGACTCAGGCAGAGTATCTTGAAGGTAACTTACTACGCGATTGACACTAAACTTGTCTTATACCCTCTTCAGGATAAGTTGACTTCAAGAGATAAGAGCTTGGACTTATCTGCTTTCAAACTATCTCGCCTATTCTTCAGTCTCTTGTGATCTTCTAGTTGTTGAAGATTATATAGGGCTCAGTAAGTTTGTTGCCACAACTCACTAAACCCATCACCTTCTTATTTAGCTCAGGCTTCATTCACTGAGTACCGCCTCACTGAATGCTAGAGACTTTCTTGTAGACTCGGGCTGAGCATCTTGAAGGTAACTTACTAAGCGACTATTCACTCAGTGACCTTCAATTGTTAAAGGATATTTACACTTAGGTTATTTTGTATTCAAATCATAAGTGAAAGATCAGTGGGCAATGAATGGCCTAACAATCTCCCCCTATTTAGATATAAATATAGCCTAAGTGTTTGTCAGTGTGAGTGAGTAAATACAGCTTCTTCTCATACTGAGTATAGAAAGCAATTAAGGGATACTTGTAACAAAACGTACTTCATTGATTCGCTTATAGGATCCTATCATCTATTACAAAAGATAATACAAAGATAACCATAAGAGTACTCAGTCTATCTGGTATCTTAATGCTTCTAGCTTCACTCTCTTAGATTTTAGCTTCTCTTGGTCTGGATGATCATCAATCAACTTTTTTAGCTTCAAGGAGAATCGTGCATTCTCTTCAGTCTTGACCATTGAGGCCATTACCAGCTACAATATAAGATAATCTACTCCAACCTTATGGATATTATTCCATCTTTGTAATGCCTGATCACCAAATACATCCATGAAGAAGATCCCATATTCAGGTTCTTTGATGACCATATTGTTAACAAATAAAACACCTTTAAGGAGGCTCATATTACATTCCAACCCAGGCACCTTAACCTCGGGTTCCAGTTCCATATGCTTCCTCTTTCTTCTTGAGGTTTAAAATGAGGCTTGTTCAGTAACTGGAGCAGGAAGAGCAGATTGAATTCCAAGTTCCTTAGGAATTTTCTTTAATCTTTCATATCTCTTGCTCAAGGATATCATCAAGTCTTTAATAATGAAGTTCTTTTTCTTTTGTATGATTCAACCCAATTTATCCAATTTAGTGATCCCAAAGTCTGTGAACTTGAATGGTTAGTGGACATCAAAGTTTCTCTTATCATTTTTCATGTATACAGAGAGTACAGCAGGCTTGGTGTTGGGATGGATTTTAACATCAGTGATAGGTTCAGGCTTGATTCTGTTTCATAGTCCACATGTGTTGTTTAGCTCTTTTCTTGTTGAGCTCTGTTAGTCTTTTAACTTTTTGAGTGTGTTCTCTCTTGAGGACTTGGTGTTCAGCATCCTAAGCCTTTTTGAACTTCTTACCTGCTTTGGCACTTGCAACTTTCTTTGGGTCAAGTCTAATCTTTTCAGCCTCTTCTTGCACCACTTTGATCACCTCAGGCTTGGATATAGCAAGTAGTCTTGCTTCCTCATCAGCTTTTCTGAGTTTCTCTTCTTTGTCTAAGTAAGCTTGCATTTCTTTGTCAGTGAGGTAGCACATCTTCCTATTTATCAAGTAAGGAACTTTAACTTCTTCATCAGGATCAAGACAAACAATGGTTGATGTAGGCACCAGTTTCTTTGAGGGTTCCTCATTTGACTCAGTTGCAATCCCTTTTCCTTTATCAATTCTTAGAGCTGCTTGAGAACTTTCAGGATGAGTGGTTATTGTGGTGATTGGTTGAGCTTGAGTTGGTGGGACTTTAGTAGGTTGGATTGATGATATTAGAATTGCCATTTTTGGTTCTTTAGTTTCCCCCTTAGTGTGAGAAGGAGGTTCTTTAGTGGCAGTGTTGGTTGCATTTTCCCCTTAACATTTGCTGGAATGTTAGTGAGACCAAGTGTTGAAGTGACACTACTTGAGGGAGCTAAAGAGGATTGGCCTTTGAAAGCCTGATAAATCTTTGTCATCATGAATTTTATCTCTGAAGTGTCCTGTCTGAGAGAGGAAACTTCACTTTTAAGAGCAGTCTGAGAGATTTCAATGGCAGTCATTCTTGAACTAAGATTCCAAGCCATATTGGTAGACGACTTTGTCCAGGAAGCTGACGCTTCTTCTTGTTTAAGAGCATGAGCCTGAAGATCATTCATAGTAGTCTGAAGAGTAGAAAAAATAAAGTCCTTGACTAAGAAGAGAACCTTAGTAGTATTAGTAGAGATCTTGGCAAAAGTCTCAGTGGCTTCATTAATTTTCTTGTTTATGGCAGGGTCATCTTTGACAGCATTACTGATGTCTTTGAGAAGCTTAGTAATGACGTTCAGGCCTTGGTAGAGATCTTTGATTGCCATACTGCTCCTGTCAATAGTACTCATGGTTTTTTTAACCAGCTTTTCAGTTTGATCTTTATGAGCAACATTTTCATCATAGTATTCTTTAGTGGAGGCCTTGAGGTCAGCATAGGAGACTGCTGCTTCTTCATGTTATTCCCATTGTGTCTCAATGATCCTACTGAAGAGAACTCTTAACATCTTCCTAAGATACTAGATCAATTGTTGTTCAGTAAGAGGAAGAATGTCATCAAATTTCTTGAGGTTAGGACTGGATGAGTCAGAAGTAGATCCTTGAACATGAGATGGTTCAGGCTGGTCTTGCTTTGGTGATGGAGTTCTAACTTCTTTAGCAACTTGAGGATCCTCATCCATGTCCTCCCCAGCAGCAAGCACTTCCCCTTTATCACTTTCTTTATCTAATTCATCCTTAGAGAGTAGGAAGGCTTAAACATCAGCAAAAGTTTATAGCTGTAAAGGTTCAGTATTCGGCTCTACTTTAGAAGAAGTCATGCCTTTGTTTTTGGTGGGGGACTGGTACCTTAATCTAGTAGACTGGGTTTCATCCACCTGGTACTTAGCACCAGTCCCTGAAAGATCAGCAACAATGGGGTGTATTGGTTCCATATAAGCGGGTGGTATGTTTCCCCTGAGTATTTGTCCCTAAGTGACCCTTCAGGACATGGCGTAGTTTTAGCCGTGCCTTCATCAGAAGTCGTAGAAGTTAAGTCCCTGTTAAGGGGTTGAATGTTTCCCCCTGAGTCTTTAAGGTGAGTAGCAGGACCCTCAGGCAAAGGTTGTTATTTATGAGTGCCCTCATCGAGCGTAGAAGGCAATCCCATACTAGGGAGTTGTATGTTTCTCTCTAGATCTTGGGGATCAGGTACGGTGCCCGAGGGGACTGAGTAGGATTGCTCATAACCCTTTGTTGGCTTGGGTGGTGTTACCTTGGTCTTAGTGGGTGGCTTTTTGGACTTAGGCTTTTTTCTCTTCTTAAAGAGTGCTCTGGAAGCCTCAAGGCCCTGTGACTTGGGTAAGGTTGGAGTCACAGTCTGCGATTTCCATTTCTTTGGCTTTGCAGCCAAAGGAAGTGGAGACACTGAATCCCTTTGACTGTTTACAGCAATCATATAGGCCGTCAATTCAATGTTAGTGACTTTGGATGGGTCCTTTGTAAAATTAGAGTTACTTAGGATGCCAGGTAAAAACCCAAATTTTTCATCCTGAGTGTAGTCAGAACCCAGTAACACTTGTAAAGCACATGAAATAAATCTGGGGTATGAAACGTATTTCAACCTAGACTTATTCAATAGATTGGTTACGAGATCACTGTAAATGATCTCCCCTATGTCAACCTCAGTCCCAGTGATGAGACAGAAGGCTAAGAGCTGCTGAATGGAGTTCACTTGTTCAGTGGAGGAGTAGTTCTCGCCAAGAACCTGAATCACAAAAGTAAACAGAATTCTCCAAGCCACAGGAAAGGAGTTTTTCAAGAGTGGGGTTTTGTCTAGGTAACTCGGATTGATGATAATTTTTCCCAATTCTTTCTTAACAACCTTAGGTGTAGGATGAGCCACATATTTACCTTTATTATAATCAAGTCCAGTTGATGAACAAAAGGTGTTAAAATCAATGGTCAAAGGTCTTTCCCTATTTAAAACTGAAAACTTGATGAGGAATTCCTTGAGTGGGCGTTACTTAATCTTATCAGTTGATAGAAAAGGGTCATAGGCAACAACAGTGCTCCAAAACTCCTTGAGTAAGTTCTAATAGACCACTGAGGAACAATTGGTAAAAGCTTTTTTCAAAGGATAAATTATCAAAAAAAAATCACTATAGGCTTGTAAGCATGCATATTTGGTGGGTAGTTGAAGTTACCCACTAAATTGTTGGTCTGAAAGTCACATTTTCCACAGTCATGTTGTTCCATTGAGGAGCATTAATTGTTTGTTGTTCAGCCATTTTAGATGAATATGTTGAAAAACAAAAAGGTTTTAATGACAGAATATCACACACCAGATGGTTACAAGCTTATGTCAACCTTGATCACTGTCGTGAAATGCGTGATATGTTATCAAAAGGGACTATATAAAGATGGATATCTTTGTATTGAACATGATTGACCAAACAAAAGTTTGAAAGAAGTATTTTCAATAAACAACTTGTTAAGGTATAAGCTTTTTTACCCGAAAAATTAAAGAACACCTAAATGTTTTCTTTGAGAGAGAATTTGAGCAGAGTTTATTTAATTTGTAAATTTGTATGTGTGTGTTCTTGTTTGGTGAAAAGTATTTATAGGGGAATGGAAAGGATTTTCCACATAATTTTAAACTTTTCATTTTGAAAAAATTAAAAATTTGTTGGTACTACATTTAATGCATTTTCTCACTAGTTGCACGATCTCGTTTTTCATGGCAACTGTTGCGCCGTTTCACTTTTGCAGTGATGACGTATGAATAATGGTCAAAAGTCTTTTGATTTGACATTTTGGGAAGGGATCAGATTTGTGGGAGTGGGCTTTAAATGCATGGTGGGTTTATTTAAGTGGTATTTAGAGAAGTGGGGACCCATGACTGTTGGATGACAGTTAGATAAGGAATATTTGTTCCTTATTTAATGTGTTCAGTCACCAACCTAAGACATTGAGTAACTAAAGACTTAGAGCATTTAGTTACTTCATTTAATGTGTCCCTCAGTGTCATGGGGTTTCATATATGTTTTAGTGAGAAGGTATCAGGGAGCGAAGAATATACACCATACTAAACACGTTTGATCAGGGAGACTGATCAATCAATGTTTAGCATACCTAACTCTGCTTTCAGTCTTGTGAAAGTATGTTCATCCAAAGGTTTAGTGAATATATCAACCAGCTGATATTCATTGGGATGAAGTGTAATTCAATGTCTCCGTTAAGGATATGATCCCTGATGAAATGATACCTTATATCAATATGTTTGGTTCTTGAGTGAAGGACTGGGTTGTTAGATATAGCAATGGTACTGGTGTTGTCACAAAAGATGGGAACCATCTTGTAATGGATGTCATAGTCACTGAGTTGAATTTTTATATATAGGATACTTGCACAACACCCAGCAGCAGCAACATATTCAGCCTCAGCTGATGACATATCCATTGACTGCTGTTTCTTAGCACTCTAACAAACCAGTTTTCCACCAAGTATTTGGCGGGCACCTAAGGTGCTTTTTCTGTCCATAATACAACCAGCATAGTCTAAGTCTGAGTATCCTTTTAGATCAAAGCCTGAACATTTTGGATAATACCGACCAAGGGTTGGAGTACCTTTAAGGTACCCGAGGATTCTTTTCATATCAATTAGATGTGATTCCTTTGGATTGGACTAATATCTTGCTGCATATAAGACTGTAGAGAATTGGATATCAAGCCTTGTTGCAGTCAAGTACATCAATGACCCAATCATTCCCTTATATGTGGTCTCATTAACTGGTTTGCCAGCTAAATCAGGACCTAAGTTGTTTGGAGGAACCATAGGTGTTTTCACTAAGGAACTATCAAAAATTTCATATTTCTTGAGTAAGTTCCTAGTGTACTTGTTAGCCTTAATTATATTAAGTCAAACAAGAATGTTATCGGTCTACTTAGTCGTAATTAGTCTTGTTAAGTAATAGGCTAGTTGGGTTAAACGGGCTTGGATTATAATCTAATATTGTCCGTGTTTTAGGCTTAAAGCCCACCTCAAGCCAAGCCTGGCCCAAGAAGAGAGTCTATACACCTCATGTGGGTATGAGACTATAAATAGAACCCTCTCAACACATGGAGAGGGTGTTGGTTGCCATTTTTTGTGTGTGTAACCATACCAAACTCTTTCCTTCTCTCTAATCTAATCTTTCATCTTTTGTTTCTCTCTCTACTTTCTCTTTCTATTTTTGCTTATTTGGTATTGCTTATGATTGTGTAATGGATTAACTATTTGGGATTACAATTGGTATCACGAGCCACGGGTAGATTTAGTGATTGTATTTTTACTTATTTTCGAACCTATTCTAAATTATTTTTAGCTTATATTTGTTTTTTTTAACTCGTTATAATTTTATAACTTTTACAATCTTATAATCGCAAAATCGTCACAAGCTTATTATTACATCTGTTCATGGACTTTTGTAGCTCATTTTGGGCTTATATGTGTCTTGGTATATTTGTGGCTTCTTTGCTTTAGGTTTTACTTTTTTTTCTCATAGAATAATAAGAAGCTCTCTTTATTATTTTTTTACTCCTTTGAGTCAACTTACTGTTCAACAGTTTCTTTCTAGCCTTTTATTTATCATTTGCGTATAAGCTTGTTTTGGTCATAAAGCTTTAAACTTTCTTGGTCAAAACTGTTATAGCTTTTTGTGGTTACTCTTTTCGAGGTTTAATACGTAGGTATACAACTTATTTCAAGTTTTTTTTAACGCATCTTATTTTGGTCTACTTTAGTTAAACTTAGTCGAAATCCCATAAAAACTTGTACTTTCTTAGTGAAAAAATAAGTAGCGTATATTCTTGGTTTTAAAGTGTTTCTTATTTGTTTTAAATAGCTTTCAAACTTTTCTTTAGTTCAATACGGTTGTAAGCTTCACAAGCTTTTTGAGTGAGTCTAAGAGCTTATTTACGAAGCTTTCTGAGTTGACTTATTCTTTTTGTTGGTACCCGCGTTTTAACATTGAACAAAGGACAACGATCCTAAACATCTTGGATCCGTGTTTTGTGTATTTGGAAAAGAAAAGAACAGTACGAGTAAGTTTTTGTTGGTTCACAGGCGAATAATACCCAACCAGGCTGAATATAATCATCTGGCAAGGCGAATATACGTTCCATATTAGGGCGATCTATACGTTCCATTTCAGTGCAGATACTATACGTTTCTGAGTCGATTTATACCACCCTATAATCGGGCGACTTATACGTGTAAATTGAGGCGATTTATACGTTGAACTAGGGCGATTTATACCATAGTAAAACCTAAGCGATTTATACATAAGCATAAAATGGTTAAACGTGATCGTTTCGTGTAGTTTCGGGTTTTTCGGGTTCGTGCTTCGGTTATTCACGGGTATTCTAATTACTATCATTACGATCGCGGTCCTTCAACGATCATTGTGACGTGCTCGGTTTTTGTCGAAACATCACGAATCAAAACCGGATCAAAACCCTACGTAACCTTTTCTAAAGGAAGAAGATGAATTACCCTATATCCTAAAATACATCACCATTCACGCATGGCGAAACCAAAAAACAGCCAAACTGAGTGGGCTTATTTTAATCCAACTATGTGGCCCAATAGGTTATAGCCCAATGAGTTTAACTCTATTTTTTTCTTTTTTCTTTTCTCTTTCTTCTCTTGGTTGATATATAAAAAAAATTACACAAAAGCCCCTCAAGTTTTTAGTATTTACGACTTTTTTATATGATAAATTTTATTTATCAAATATCTAACAAATACGTAGATATTTTTTAGATGCAAAATATACTAACATAAAAGCCTCTTGATTACGAACAAAATGAACCCAATATTGATATGCTTCAGACGCGCGTAACATTTTATAAAAAAAATTAAGTTTACTATTTACGCCTTTTTTGTATAACAAACTTTATTTATTAAATATATCTAACAAAAAACGCAGCGACTTTTTTAATGAAAAAAATACTGACATAAAGGCCTCTGGATTACGAACAAAACGAGCCAAATATTGATATGTTTCAGACGTGCGGACGATTTTATTAAAAAATGTTGAATTTTAGTATATGTTTTTAGAAAGATAAAAAACGATTAAAAAACTTTCAAAACACACCCTTATTTTTTATGATAATTTAAAAAAATACCTTACAGTATATTTAAAAATTAATGAAAACACGAATTGGGTACACCCTTATTTACCGATGTTGATGATTCAACTATCAAATTTCTTCGAAAATCAAATAAAAATAGCCCTGCTGCAACGCGCGGGCATCATTCTTTCTCGTTCATACTAATCACGTGCATGTTTAATTTTTTTTATATAATTGTTTAAATTTCAACTTTTTACACTTTTTACCCTTTTCTTTCCTATAGTTGCACTTTTAACCTTAGTTAATAGATTATACTAATATTAATCCTTTTCTTTTAAAACAATTTTATTTTTTAACCTTTTACTTTCATTATTTTTAATTTTAGACATAGTTTTATAAACAATTCTCATCTTTTAGTCTTTAATTTTCAAAAATGTTTAAATTTAACCATTTGTCTTAAAACTTTTTCATCGTTAGTCCTTATTTCAAGTTTTTTAATCGTTAATTTAGTTAAAGTACGTTAACGTCAACTACGATTTTTTTCCAAATAACAAACCACAACAAATCACTTGTATCTCATTAAGATCTATAATTCATTTCACAACAAAATCTATACAATGGAAACAAAAGACAAGTTTCTTCGTGTTAGTTTCTAAAGACAAGAAGCTCTTTCGATTTCAGAGAGGCACACACTTTCAAAAGAAGGTTGATGAAACAGTCTTAGAGCAAATTCAGTCCAATTCAACGTTTTTACAATGATACGTTATAAGATTTGGTACCCTGCCTATCTTCAATACGAACAATCGCTCGACTTGGATTTACTAGAACAACATCTTACTAAAGAAATAATTTCTCAGACTGATTGCAAGACTATTTTGACAAACTCGGAACAAAGTTTGTAAATGCTTTCAATTCAGAATTCAAAGAGCGTCTTTAGAAATATACAAGATTTGATGATCAATCCTTCAAAGATTCAATGATCCGTCACATGGATTTCATTGAAAAATACATGCTTGAGACAATTCTTCATCAACAAGATATTCAACAATTGTTGAATGAAAAGAAGTTGCAAACACAAGAAGTTTAGTCAAATACAGTTCAAGCATTGAAAGTTGATTCAATAGTCATGGAAAACACTTGCTCTGGGAAAGAAAACAGTAATTCATAGACTGCATCCAGCAAATTAGTAAAGGAATGCAGCTTGAATTCTGAAACGAAAGATGTGCATGCAATCAAATACAAGATGTCAAAAGCAAAAGAAAGATGCATGGCATATTTTCGATCTCTTCATTCACACCTTCAGATTCTTTCTAAAGAAGACTTAAAAGGCACACGCATTGAACATGGATTCAAACGGGTATTCATGTCACTCTTTGGTCAAGATGTTGATACTTTCACAAGTACGATACTTCTCAACGTAAATTAACTACAAAAGCAACTTGACAAAGATAAATTTTAAGAAGATAGATCCATGGCAGCCTTTTGAATACACTAGAATCGACGTTAAAAACTTTGTTGAATACACTGGAATCGACGTTAAAAACTTCAGAGATACACTACACCAACACATGGGTAATGTCAAGAAGTCTGTTGCTAAAAGAATACGTCATCAAAGACAATATGAAAGAAGGGTGAATAAAAGACATATGCAGACGCAAGAGAGTAAGATTGATACGGGTAAAGCAGTGGATAATGGTTTGGTTGTCATGGAAAGAAATGGAACAGAATCAGAAGTGCAAGATGATAGAAGCAGGTCAGGGAATGATACAGATGCTGATGATGTAGATATCAGACCCATATATGACGAAGAGCCAATGGTTGAGGTGCAATTGACTGCTGAATGTAATATCTTTGCTATAGAACAACAACATACTGAGCAACCTAAAATCATTAATGAAGGTAGGGTTGACTAGTATCCTAAACAATGTCAAGTTAAAATCCTATTCTTAGATCATCACCTGATAACCAGACAAATGAATACTCAAAACAATCACTCGAGTCTAAAAATATTTTACTTAAAAAGACTGTTGCCTAATTTCAAAAAGATTTTTCAAGAATGGAAGCACATTGTATTGCTCTCGAACTTAAACATCAAAATCAAGCTTTAAAATTAGGGCAACATGGTCAAATTTTAAATGAAACAAGTAATAAAGCCAAGATTAAAAAGGAAATCGATGTACTTGAAACAATGAACATCGAATTAGAACACAGTGTGGCTAAATTACGTAAGGAAAATGAGACTTTGAAAAATCATTAAAGATTTGTATGATTCTATTAAAATTACAAGATCTAAGACTATAGAACAGACAACTTCTTTGCTTGCTAATAATGCTGATTTAAAAGTTCAGATTCAGGAAAAGGTTTTTGCAATTGCTGCTTTAAAAAATGACTTAAGGAAGTTAAAAGGAAATAGTGTAGATACTAAGTTTCATAAAACATCAGTCTTGGGGAAACCGGTTTTACCATCACTAAGAAACCAATCAGTTGTTAGACAACCGAATGCGTTTAAATCTGAAAGGCCTCAAATGTCAAAATAACGGTTTGCCTCCCAATTTGATATGAATAACAATTTGTCAAGACCAGTAACTCAACACTATTTGCCTAAGAAAATAGAATCCTTTTTTGTAAATCCTGATCATATGATTGCATCTAGTGAATCTAGGAATAATTCTAAGAACATGCCAAGATTTAGTTCAAATGACATGGTTCATAATCATTATCTAGATGAAGCTAGGAAAAAGACATAAGAAAGAGATAGGAACTTAAAAACTAGCGTGATGCCTTCTGCTAGATTTCAATACACTGCTGATGATAGCAAACCAAAACCTAGGAGCAAAAATCAAAAACCTAGGAGTTTTCCTATATCAAAGAGTAGTTGCGAAACAATATCGGCTGTGCCCAAAGCAGATCATTCTAAGAATTCTAGTTCTTTCTTAGATTCTAAACACTTTGTTTGTTCAAAATGTCATAAGTGTGTCTCTAATGTAAATCATGATGCTTGTATAACAAAACTCTTGAAGGAAGTGAATTCACATGCAAAGATTCAATCCCATAAGACTAGAAACAGAAACAAACTCGTAGATCAAAAGAGTCATACTCAAAAACCTGGTAGATAGATCTTTACAGGACATAGGTTTTATCCCAATAAGACTTCTGCTGTGTATGAGAAAACATCTCCTAGATCTGATCAAAGGTGGAAACCTACAGGTAGAATTTTCAAATCTGTTGGTCTTAGGTGGATTCCTACAGGAAATACATTCGACTCTTGCACGGGCAAGGTTGACAGTGAACTCACACATGGTTCCAATATAGATATCCCTAATATTCATGTATGCAAACAAACTCTGAATTTAAGTGCAGGTACATCACTCAATGGTCAAAAGCAACAAAGAATTAACTTAAGTGCATGTGAATTATACAATGTAAAGTAGGAAAATCTTAGAGTGTGGTTGCTAAAAAAACTGATATCTAAGAAACCATTATCATAGTGGATTCACAAATGATGAATTTATAATGATGTTTGAACACAACAATTCAAGCCTTGAACTTCAATGTCAAATGACGTTTGATCACAACATATCAAGCCTCGAACCTTAATGTAAACGACGTTTGAACAAAACGGTTCAAACCTCGCACCACAATGTCAACAAAAGTTTCTACAGCTGATATGATAATCATGACGTCAATGATAGAGTTGGAAAGTCTATTCGATCCTTTGTTCAATGAATATTTTAATGGAGAAAATCAAGTTGTTTCAAAGTCTTCCGCTACTACTACTGTTGATGCATCCGATAAACGTCAACAACAACCAGATTCAACTTCATCTACTTCAACTCTGGCTACATCTGTCACTGCTGACGGAAACTTCGACTTGTAAATATTTTTATTTTTCTCTTTATTTTGGTTTATAAATATTTTTGAAAAAGAAAATACAAAAATATAAAACCAACAAAAAGAAAATAGAAAAATATAAAATCTAGAAAAACAAAATATAAAATCAGAAAATTTCAAAAATACCAAAAAGAATCTTCTCGACATGTCTCTTGAAATCGATAACATTTACGTACCTAGAAATGTTGATTAACATCGACACGGGCGTGTAAATGAAGTTCAAGCAAGAGTTTCAAATGCTTTCAAAACATGTCATTTCTAAATTTTCTCATAATAAATTATGTACATTTCAGTGCATAACTCGAACCCGAATGTACTAGGGTAGTATACGCTTCAGTGCACTTACTCTAAAATATAGAAGATAAGTCTTCTATCATGTGTTTTTAAAAATCGTTGAACATAATTTTCAAAAATAACTTTCAATGTCAAATTGCCTACAATATACTTTGTAGTATCTTTCCATAAAAAGTGGTATTTGTTAAAATTGTGTGTTCAACACTCCCTTCCTCACTTATATTTAAAAATTGTGGTATGAAGAATGTCATTTTATGTGAATCAATTTCTGAGGGAGAGTTTTAAAAAAAACAAAGCCTTTTAATGTGTTGGGTACATCTTATAAATGTCAGTTTTATGTATCCAAACAAATTTTGTGAAATTAAAATGTGGAAACTTATAATGTCAATTAATAATATACATTGTTTACTAAAGCATCTCACTCCGTCTTCAACATTTTGTGGTGTCATATCAATTTTTCATTCCAATGTCAAGTTTTAATAAATATTGGTATCCCACATATACTATTGAAGGGGAGGAATCTAAAAAATATCAGAATCTGAATTCATGCAATATCGTGGTATAATTTTTCTCCCCATGGAATTTTTCATGTCAAATTTTAATCAATTAGTATTCCAAATACTAAGTTGTGGTATATCATATATCATAACACGGGGTCGATTCTTGGACTTGGCTAGTTTCTAGAGAGAGAAACACATAGAGAGAG
>BQNB010152553.1:0-15759 GCA_026074375.1 Tanacetum coccineum
TGCAAGGTTTTCTGGAGAGTCTTCCAACACCACTTGATCCTTCTGTTTTGGCTTCATTAAGTTACTAGAATCTGTTGCGGCCTTGGCTCCATATAGAGAGTCCTCATTAAATATGACATCTCTGCTTCGGACGACCTTGTGACCCTTCGCATCCCCAAAGCGATATCCCATCTCATCTGAGCCATAGCCTATAAATGTGCACTTCACAGACTTCGCATCTAGCTGATCTGTTGCAACATCTTTCACCTTACCGTAGGAGTCACACCCAAATACCTTCAAGTGTGCGAGACTAACTTCCTTCCCTTTCCATTCCTCTTCTGGAATTCAGAACCCTAAAGGCACGGAGGTTCCGCGATTAATTAACTAAGCTGGCGTATTAACTGAATCTTCCCAGAACATCTTTGGGAGCCCCGCATGAAGCCTCATACTCTTCGCTCTCTCATTCAATGTGCGGTTCATTCTTTTAGCAACACCGTTCTGTTGAGGTGTTTCTGAGACTGTGTTTAGCATCCTAATCCCGTTCTCGGCACAATACTCAATGAACTCTCTGCTACTATACTCTCCACCAATATCGGATTTCAAACACTTTACCCGAAGGTTTGTTTTATTTTCCACTGCAGCCTTCCACTTCTTAAAAGTGTTGAATACCTCCGATTTATTTTTAAGAAAATAAACCCATACCTTCTTGCTGTTGTCATCGACAAAGGTAACATAGTAGCGGGATTCGCCTATTGATGCAACAGATATAGGGCCATAGACATCTGTATGAACTAGCTCAAGCCTCTGTAGTTTTCTTGTATTCCCAGACTTCACAAACCTTACCTTCTTTTGTTTCCCCAATACACATGGCTCACAGAAGCCTACAACGGCCTTCTGTAAATCTGGGATCCTACCCTTCGAAGCTAGAATATTCATATGCTTCTCACTCATGTGCCCAAGCCTCTGGTGCCACAGAGTAGCGTTGCCCCTACCACCAATAGCTGCGTTAATCCCATAAGAAGGTACATCAACCATATACAGGCTTCCACGTTTGTTCCCACGAGCTACTACCAAACTATCTTTAGTAACCTTCTATTACTGGTCACCGAAGCCTACGTGGTACCTTTCCTTATCAAGCTGCCCAACTGAGATTAACCTTCGCTTTAGGCCTGGAATGTACCTAACATCCTTTAGAGTCCAACTTGTACCAAAAGAAGTTTTAAGGACAACATCCTCAACGCCTGCAATATCTAGAGTTTTTTCATCTGCTAAACGAACCTTACTGGAGCGTAGCCTGAACCTTTCTAACTCTTCTTTGCAGAAGGTAGCGTGGAACGATGCACTATAGTCCATAATACGATCCTCAACCGTATTCTCCACGCAAAATACCAATGCGTCATCATAGTCTCTAAGTGCCATGTGAACCTCCTTATCCTTCGAGGTTATATGCTTAGGACACTGATTTTGAAAGTGGTCATTTTGGTTGCAATTCTAACACGTGATATCCTGTCTGTTCTTGGATTGACCTCTCTTCTTTGATTTTGATCTACCTCTGTTTTGCTTCTGCCCTCTGTCTTGATTTCTGCCCCTGCATTTATCTTCTGCACTTAACAAAAAGTTTGAGTACTCTCTGAATGTCTTCTTACGGATATCTTCCCTAAGAATTAGATCATGAATACTATCGAACGTAAGCTTAGTAGTTCCAGTTGAACCACTAACTGCTGTAACAGTGCCTGACCAGCTCTCGGGCAACGAAGAGAGTAACAATAAAGCATGTACTTCATCATCGAAATTAATATCAACCAACATCAACCTTGATAGGATTGAATTAAACTCGTTTACATGATCTGCAACTGAGGCTCCTTCCTCCATCTTCGTATTAACCATCTGTCTAATAAGAAACACCTTATTTAATGCACTAGGTTTCTTGTACATATTAGATAGCGCCTTAATCAAGCCGTATGTAGTCTTCTCATTGACAACGTTGTAGGCTACGTTCTTCGCCAATGATAGCCTGACCACACCTAGAGCTTGCCTATCTAACAAGGTCCTGTCTTCGGCCTTCATGCATGTAGGTTTGGCTTCTACCAAAGGCTCGTGAATCTTCTTCTGATACAGATAGTCTTCGATCTGAATCTTCCAGAACCTGAAATCGTGACCATCAAACTTGTTGATTTTTATCTTACCGTCTTTTGTCATTGTTTATCGTAACTATGGCTCTGATACCACTTTGTTAGGGTATATCGCACCTGCACACACCGCTCGAACAAACAAAGAATACAAATAAGGCTTACAGAAAGAAACTACGAAATATAAATCGACACAAGATATAACGTGGTATCTACGACTAGGGAAGTCGTAGCAATCCACGGGGTCAAACCAGATAGATTTATTATTATGGTATGCACACACACAAGAGATACAGTTTACAATTACGATGAGGGGGTATTTATAGGTGTGAAACCCTAATCCTAACTTGCTCCCCAAGATTACATAAAAGCCCGAGTTTACTAGATATGGGCCAAGCCCATCTTCTAGAAGTTTCTCCCCACCAAGGAGGGAGCCTCTGACCGCCTGTCAGAGCCTTCACTCGGAGCCTCGGTTGGGAGCCTATTTTCGGAGCCTATGTCAATCTTCTTCTGCTCTACTTAAGAGTAGGATCCCAAGGAGCTTCTGCGTAAGTAGAGTCCTACCTCTGCTACACTTCGTCAGATCAACATCGGAGCCTTCTGCTCGGAGCCTAGAGCCATTTTCTCGGAGCCTAGAGCCTTCTGCTCGAAGCCTAGATGAGTCTTCTGCTCGGAGCCTAGATGAGTCTTCACAACTCAACAAATGAATCCTGAACAATATAGATATAAAAACGCAAGCAATCATATGTTATGAACACAAGTATTATTAAACCCGAAATATTTGCTCTAATCTTGATCACTAGAAAAATGTGCGGTCTAAGCCAATAAAAAAAACAATACTAAACAGCCACAAGCAATTGACAAGAGCGGGTTTACCATAACACAATCGGGTGGGTCAAAAACCTCATAGGGGTTTTGATTGCCAACACCAATTAAAACACATATTGAACATATCTAATACAATATTAACAGATTTTCTTTAGTATTAAAACACTGAATCAACACAACTTAACTAAATAAACATAACCAATTGATAAATTTAAGTGACAAAGTAAAAGAAAAAGAAAAAGATATAGCACTTGTTCTTCAAACTCTATAAAGAAGACATGAGTTCGGTGTTGGTGGGAAAGGTGTGGGGTGGTTTATGATTCAGTTGCAGGGGGTTCATGATAATGAGAAGGAGTTTACCCTTTTTGTTGATAATGTTTGGTGGAATTTTAGAGATCGTGGAGATAGTGGCAGACCCAGCCGAAAAACCAAGGTGGTTTCTTGATTTGTCAAAGGAAAAAATCAATAGGTCAATCGTTTAACCGCTTAACATATCGGGTCAAACCGAGTCGGGTCAAATCGATTACTCACTTAACATGTTGGGTCGAGTCCAAGATACAACAATTAATAAATAACCCGAATTTTTAGGAACTAAAGTTTCGATGTGATGAAATTAATGCATCAAATGTTTAATATTATTGGTATTAATATAGCAAAACATAATACATACACAAAAATGTCCTAATACTATAACTTGTTACATTCCGAATATAAAAGAAAAAAGAAAACACTTTGACCCATCCTAATATTGCTACATTCAAAACAAAATTATTACTTTTTGAAGTTTTGCTACATCAAACGAAGAAATTGTTAAACCAGAGTAAAAGTAACTTCCATTACCTAACTCAATAAAAGACTTTGTCATCATTTACTTCATCTTATTCGTATCATTTCTCCGATTCCGTTCGTTTTACTTTTTTCTTTCATTTTTCTTTCTTTTTCTTGTCTATATTGTTAGATTCAATCTTGCCAAGGTGGTTCCTTATGTTTCTACAAGGTGGTGCCTGAAAAAATTACTACATCGCTCGTCAACAAAAAAAGTTTTTAAGGTGGTTTCCGGGCACCGCCTAGCTACAACCTAGGTCCGCCTCTGCGTGGAGGTTCATGGAGGAGGACTGAAAAAAAAGAGGGAGTAGTTTATGTCACTTCTGAAAGTATTTGCAATGCTCGTGAGTTTTGATTTCCCTTTTGGCTATTTTTTGTTTTTCTCTTAATTTGATTTTAACTAACAAAAACTTTAATAGTTGACATAATATTTGTATATACAAAATAAACAAAGGTTCATATGTGTCCAAATTAATTTTACTATGTGTATTGTCCTGAAACTATATAAAATTAAACGAAGACGTGTTGTTGTTGTATCATATAATAAAATATTACAAACAAGGATTTTTAAACGAAATATTTAAAAATTGTTTCATTATCTAATGTATGCACATAACTAGATAAATAAAAGAAGATACACAATAATGATGTTTAGGTGCATTCGAGTTTAGATAAAAAACAAAATCTTAATTCTTTAGATTTTTTATGCATTTAAAAAAGATTATATGTCTTTGTCATGTAATATAATGGTACTTCCGAAAGTTAGGTGCAGGACCGTCTCATTGATTTTGGTGGCCTCGTGCCATCACTACAAAGAAGCCCTCTAACACTCACATAAAATATATATACATCGGTAGAGCATGAACTAATTTAACACTAGCGTCATATTCTGTAGATATATAATACACGTGAATAAAATTTTGTGGTCATTGTCAAGCGATGGCCCTACGCAATTGCATCTTTCACTCTCCTAAATATGACCCTGGTTAGGTGTATGGGGAAATTGTGCCGTCATCAACTGTAAATTTAGATAGAAAAAGGTATAGAGCGTACAAAGACGAATATTTAACCAAAAAATCGGTGTTAATAATAGAAAAACATAAAGACTCGTCTCTTCAAAATATCTGATGTCTTTTATTATGTACAAAGACCGGTTTTGTATAACATGACCAGTTTCTATGCTTATTAGATTATAGACACCGGTCTTTTCGAGAAAACCAGTATTTATGCTTTCCCGCCCCTTACTTTTTCAACACAGGAATTGGGTTTTTTGTAAACCGGTCTCTATCAAGAGGTTTTTATGGCCTTTTTTACATGTTTCCGATGATGACATCTTTTGATCCAGGCTTTAACCAATAAGGAAAATGGTTGAAATCACTCTCTTGTGGTGCACATCTATTTGAACTTCTATGGTAATGTATGTAGAAGAAAAGGCTTAAAAGTTGCAACTTGTAATCTAGTTAATTGTAACCGAGAAACTACACAAGTTCTGTTAAATTATATGTAGTCTAGTTAAATGTAACCGAGAAACTACACAAGTTCTGTTAAATTATGTGTAGTCTAGTTAATTGTAGAACGAGAAAACTACATAAGTTCATAGCTTTTTTTTTTTTTTATTTTTTTTTTGATTTTTTATTTTTTTTATTCTTTTTTTTCTTCTTATTTTTTTTTGCGTTTTTGTTCTTTTTTTTCTTTTTTTTTTTTTTTTTTTTTTTTCTTTTTTTTTTTTTTTTTTGTTAAATTTCTGGACCCGTGTTAAGGGTTAAAAATGGGCAAAATTGATAAACCGTGTACTAAACTTATACTCAATTTCAATTTAATGTACTAAAATTTTTTATTCTCAATTTAATGTGCCGAACTTTTTCTTGGTTGCAAATGAAGACAACTAGCAGGTTACTAGGTCACAATCAAGTTACCTTCTTCTCCAACATTATTTTCCAGCTGTTGGTACCCTACCATACAACTAACTACCTTCGGCAAGCCACAACACCACCATTTTTTCGACGATTTCGGCGTTTCTCGATCCGATTTGTACCGATTTTCGTAGTTTTCAAACTGATTTCGTCCGTTTTCGACCAATTTCGACCGTTTTCGACAGATTTCGACCGATTTCGACTGATTTCGACAGATTTCGACCGATTTTGACCGTTTCGTACGTTTTTGACCGTTTTCGTACGTTTTCGACCGATTTCGACAGATTTTGACCGTTTTCGATCGATTTCGTCCATTTTCGATCGATTTCGTCCGTTTTCGACCGATTTCGACCGTTTTTGAACGTTTTAGACCGTTTTCGTATGTTTTAGACCGATTTTGACCGTTTTCAACCAATTTTGACCGATTTCGACCGATTTCCATCGTTTTCGAACCTTTACGTCCGTTTTCGATCGGTTCAACCGTTTTGGAACCTTTTTGACCGATTTCATCCGTTTTCGTGCGTTTTCGACAGTTTTCATTCGTTTTCCTATGTTGTCAAGCTTGTTTGAACATTTTCGTCCATTTTTAAACGCTGTGAATGTTTTTGTACGTTTTCGTCCATTTTTGTACGATTTGTTCTTTTACGTCCTTCTCCGTTTTTCTTTGTTTTCCTACGTTGCATTCGTTTTCGTAACTTTTGTACGATTTTATACGTCTTCATACGCTTTTTACATTCTTATAAAAAGTATTAAAGCGTATAAAAACGGATGAAACTTTTGAAAACGTTCAAAAACGTATTTAAGCGTAGAAAAACGTACAAAATGAACGAAAATGGACGAAAACTTAGAAAATCGTAAGAAAACATACAAAAAGGTAAGAAAAGGTAAGAAATTGGACAAAATCGGTCGAAGACGTATGAAAACGGTCAAAAACAGTCGAAATCGGTCAAAATCGATGGAAATCAGTGGAAAACGGTCGTAAAGGGTCAAAAACGGTCGAAATTGGTCAAAAACGGACGAAAACGGTCGAAAACGGACGAAATCGGTCAAAAACGAATGAAATTGATCAAAATCGCTTAGGGTGGTGCCGGTAGTGATCGATTTGGAGGTGGTGGTGGTGGGTCGTCTGAATGCTAGGTTGCCGGAAAATCATGTTGGAGAAAATGTAACTTGATGGTGACCTGGTAACCTCTTAATTGTCTTCATTTGCAACCAAAAAAAAGTTGGGTACATTAAATTTAGAAAAAAAAAGTTGAGTACATTAAATTGAAATTGAGTATAAGTTTAGTACACTTTTATACAATTTGCCCTATAAAAAATAGTTAAGTGACAAAAAGCTTAAGAAAGACACAACAAGCAAGCTTTTGTTGCATAATTCATTTGACCTTATTTGCTGAATGAGACTTGAAATTTATAAGGCCTGTATCTTGGCGGGGCAACCGCACTTGGATTGTGGTTGCAGCCATGGCGGCTGTTTCGTACAACACCTATGTTCGCATTTCTATTTTTAAATGTTGATGATCTTTCAACTCTAAACTGTGATAATAAGCTGCGATTGCGTTGTACTTGGCTGTGATGATCCTTTGACTATGTTGTGTTGTCGCGGAAAGTGGAAGGATGGCAGAGTGCGAGAATTGCTCGCCTCAGCAACCTCCACGACATCAATTAATTTGAGCCAATTTTGAAGGGATGCAATTTTGAGAGGTAAAGAATGGAGGAGATGGTTCTGGAGTGTATCTCATCATAAGTATAAAAAAAGCCAGCATGGGATTGGGCCAAGGCAATTAGCCCAGTTGAGGCAAAAAATTGTCCGCAGTCAAAACGACTGCGTTTTAGACGGTAAATGAATATATTTATAATGCCCGTATCTTGGCGGGGCAGCCGCACTTGGATTGTGGTTGCAGCCATGGCGGGTGTTTGGTGTCGCATCTATGTTCACATTTGTATTTTTAAATGTTGATAATCTTTCAATTTTCTGATGAGCCGGGTTACGGTTGAATATATTTCTAAACTGTGGTAATAAGCTGTGATTACGTTGTACTTGGCTGTGATGATCCTTTGACTATGTTGTGCTGTCGTGAAAAGTAGAAGGATTGGCAGATGAGGAGAATTGCTCGCTCAGCAACCTCCATGAGCGCAGCACAAATGAATTTTTCTGAGGACATTTTATCACGTATTTGTGAGGATGAATGTAAATCTGTACAGAGGAATGGAAAGAGTTTCTGCTAACTGCCTAGGCCCAATTCCATAAGGCCTTTTTATTTTCTGACACACTCGCACTTATCACTCAACGCTTCCAGAACATACCCAGACATATGTGTAGTCAGATTATACGTAAAAAATGTGAGGGTTTTTTTTTTGCCCGAAGATATCGTTACACAAAAGTTAGGGAGTCTCTTTAGTGGTCTTGCAGGTATGTCGTCTGATTTCCTTTTTTTAATTTCGTGATAAGATACACTCTCTGGAACCATCTTCACCCTCCACCGTGCCAATTTTTTTACCAAAATGCCAAAAACGGTAAGCCAAAAAAAGTCATCGGTGACAAAATACATATGTAAGTGCTTTTTTCTTATTCTGATTTGGTTGATATCAATTTACGCTTCATATGCTTAATTGTAAGTTATAGTTATTTTGATTTTAAAGTTTGAATCGGGTTAGTGATGTATACTTTGAATTTAACTTTAATATGTATAGAAAAATAATTATTACAGCTTATACATATGCAAAAAATTGATTCTTTAAATTAGGGTTTTGTCATAATCTAGGGGTTCTGTTAATTTCAGTTTGTTTAGTGATTTTTATATTTATGGTTCTTTTTTGTAGCTGGCATGATTTGATTTTTGGACGTGGTTGCTGTTGCGGTAGTGAAAGTGAAGGGGGGTAGAAGAAGAAAGTTAATGGTGAAAAGAATACCCCCAATTCAATGTGCATTTCAGATTTAGTCTACGAAATTGAATTTGAATCAGACGGAAATTGGAATTTCATATGTAATAGGTTTCCATATGGTGAGTCACAACTTTAAATTGTGTTATAATAAATTAGCGAGCGTTGATAGCATATATTGAGACTCCTATTTGTAACATATCAAGAAAAAAGTCAGACGCTGACAAGAGAAGCAGCCGAGTTGTGTAAGTGGAGATCAGAGAGTACTAGCATTGTATTCAATATGATTACTAAGTTGATCTGCTGCTACTCCTTTTTTGATGATTCTTTTTGTTGTGCAGGTTTGACGAAAAATCGGTAGCGGAGAGGGCTTTAGGGTGAGGAGAGTATGCTTTTTCATTGCTTTGATCCTCCGCCTTTATGTTGTTGTTATTGTTAAAAAGTTGATCGCTTACTTATGTTGTGTTGTGTATAGGTTTAGCGAAGGTACAAAAATAGATAATATACAATTGTTTTGTTGTATATGGGACTTAAACAGATGTTCCCACGCAAATGAAGGACACAGATTCAGGTGCGTTTGGCTTACGAAACTGGTCAGATCTTCGTACTGGAGGTAACTATGCTTATTTTTTAATTGACCAGATGATGTGCATGTCTGTTTCTTTCACTGCCTATGCATGTTGTAATTTAAGCGTGCGAATTTGTATATTTTGTAGTTTCGTAGCTCTTAGGTACACTAATTTCAGAATTATGGGCACATGAATGCCACACAAAGCTGATACAGTTTTTTTTACCTTGCATTGTTCCACGCCTGTATAACAAAATGCAAACGCTGGAAGTATAATAAATATCAAGTTAAAAACGCGTGACCCATGGTGCCCCCCCCCCCCACACAAGGGGTGCTAGAAAACCTTGAGGTTTGACTCACTTACATTGTGAACAGGCGGAATGCATAAATCCAGTCTGCATAAACAGGCGATATCTCTTTATTATCAAAGCATGTTTGGTCTATAATTTTACATTTAATGTATTGTAGGCCTTGATATGTAATGTCTTGGAATTGGGCTACACTAGAACCAAATGTAGCTCTCATTTTTCTCTATAATATCGTATTGGATCCCCATTTGAACATTAAGGTAGTGAACATGAACTATACTTACATTAGTACTCTACTGAACTATCACTTTGAAAAAACGTTTTACTTACCATCGTTTAACACAAAGGAAACCAAGTGGCACAAAGTAGCATAATTCAAAACTTTTATTAATCATCGCACTTTCTGTTCGATGGAATTTCTTGATTAAAGGTGTTGGTTACGGCCTTTTTCTAAAGTGATATTGTCGTCTTATCATCTTTTGCAAAAACATATATGGATGAACCCGGATAGCAGACTCTACAAGAAATTTCTTCCATAAGCCGCAGCGAGAAGAAATTGGAGTTTCAGGTCCAAAGATAAGCCACCAGCTTAACTAAACATCCAAGGGAATTAAACATTATTTCGAAACGGAACGAAACTGAAGTAACGATTAACACTACAGTGATACACCTAAATAAGAAGTTTGTACAAGTGACATTGGCATCCGGTGCAGCTTTTTTCATAGACAGAGTAAGTGACGCTCAGGAATGTGGCAAATGAATTTATGGACCTGGATGCTACACGCTTGGAGCTTGTACCACTAGACTACACGTAATAAACAGGCAGGTTCTGCGGTAATTGATTTACAAAATCCCCTGATTTATAGCGTGTTGCAATAAGCCTGCAAATTGATTACAAAATCTGTTGATTACCGCCAGGTCAGCTTTTCTTTTTTATTTTTGGATTAGTATTCCTTTTCTTCTTAATTTTAATTTAATTTGGGTAATTATTTTGTGTGGTTCTTTGTTACATGCTAAACTTTTTGTAATTTTAAAACTCTTCGATTGATTCTTCACTTTATTGCTAAATTAGTGTCCTGTTAGAATTGCATATGTCAGATTATTAACTATGGTTAAAGTAATGATGATCATGTTTGGTGCTCACTGAGGACGCATTGTTCTTGCTCAGGCTTATGCTTTTATATGTGTAGTTTGAATGTGTTAGTCATGTAACATGAAATGTCAAGATGGTCTGATTATACTATAGATACGGTAGAGTAAATATGCAAAAGGCTAGAAGAAAAAGGCATGCGATAACAACCACCTTGGCACAGAAAGTACAAATGTTTTAGCCATAATATTGCCATGTTCAAGACCATACTTATTCTTTAGGAATGGCTTGAAATTTGTTGACTGAAATCTGTGTAAGCCTGAAATTATACGAATATAGGCCTTCTGAATATGCTAAATTTTACAAACTAGCCAGGATGGGAACATGCCCGCGCAGAAGGCGCGGGTCATTTTTCAGCCACTTAGATTGTTTCATCTTTGTTGCATTAGACCATCAATGCATCAGTGAATTTTGTCATCATGGCTACAATTCCGAAACATTTGTGTAGATTAACCTGTAGACTACATAATTTGATGGTTATAGGCTCTCATGTTTATTTGTTAATATTTTTTGTCATCATAAAAAAAAACCTAGCCCGCAGCAACGCGCGGTACTTTAGCTTGTGAAATAAATAAACAATCATGTTGACACTAAAGAACATAAGATCACAAAGTAGATTGAAAACCATGTTAGGAAACTATAAAAAAGTTACGTTTTACAGTTATGTACAGATTTGATTTGAATATCTTTTAACATTATGGTTATTTTAACAAAAGTATTATTTATTTGGTCATTTTTTTATGTATTCACATGTTAATCAAATATTTTAAAAGTCATCACAAGCTTCTTATATTTTCATGAAATGCCAAAACGTAATGGCATTATTATGTTTCAAAAGTATCAATATTTAATCATTAACATACAAATGACACTTGGAATGCAAATCATTGAAGATTTTGTAAATTTCTTTTTTTACATTTTGAACGTATATAAATCACTTGGTAATGTTGTTTGCTCAAACACTTTTAGTCAATTAATGTACATATGACCTCTCTCGAAAATGATGTGGATACAAACAACAACAACAACAACATACCCAATCCCGCCGAAGCAAGGTATGAGAGAGGTGAAATGTTACAAGTCCTCCTTCTCCAAGATAAACCCGAAGTAAAAGATACTTCCTGAGGACCTTCGGTATAAAGGAATTGATTACATTTACTTTCCATCGTTGTGGGACAATAAGTGGTAAATTGACCACTCATGAAAGACACCAAGGAAAAATAAGATCACTAAGTAAATTGGTAAACCAAAACAACAAAAAAATGGGAGTCGATTTTGAAAAGCTAATTGAAACTTAACCTCTGCCTTTTGTAGTAGATTGGTAAACCAAAACAACAAAAAAATGGGAGTCGATTTTGGTAAGGATTTTGTTCGACAAATCTGTGTAGGAAATATTCTTATGCCTACTCAAAATCAAAAAAAAAAAAAACCAATTTACGTTTGATTTCATTATCCTTTATCATAAGTGTTTTTTTAATAATAATATTATTGATTAAGTCATCTTCGGTGCTACTTGTTGTCTATCAACAAAGATCGACAAATCTAGTTCAAAGAATCCTAGACCTTAATCATGGGTTTAACCCTATAATAGCATTTTGTATTCTCGGTTTTGCATGTTACGACCAACTTAAGCTGTTTAAAAAAACATGAAGCTGTTTAACATGAAGTTGTTTAAAGTTTTTTTTAACATGAAGCTGTTTAAAAAAACATTGTTTAAAAAAACATGAAACAGGACTAACGCAACAAGCAAGTTTTGTCGCGTTGGAATAAATCATTTATTTTACATTCTAATCATGTGGGATAAGCTATTGAAATAAATAAACAATTCATGTTGACACTAAAGAAACATAAGATCACAAAGTAGATTGAAAACCATGTAGGAAACTATAAAAAATTTAACGTTTTACATTTATGTACCAGATTTGATTTGAATATCTTTTAACATTACTGTTTATTTTAACAAAAGTATATATTTGGGTCATTTTTCTTATGTCTTCACATGTTAATCAAATATATATAAAAAGTCAACAACAAGCTTCTTATATTTTCATGAATGGAAAACGTAATGGCATTATTATGTTTCAAAAGTATCAATATTTAATCATTAACATACAAATGACACTTGGAATGCAAATCATTGAAGATTTTGTAAATTTCTTTTTTTACATTTTGAACGTATATAAATCACTTGGTAATGTTGTTTGCTCAAACACTTTTAGTCAATTAATGTACATATGACGTTTCTCGGAAATGATGTGCATAATCAATAGCGGAGCCAGAAAATTTTTTGTGGGAGGGCCGAAACAAATTTTTTTCCGGAAAAACATTAGATGGGAGGGCCGAGATGAAATTTTTTATTTTTAACACATGAAATCGCAAATAAATACACTAACGGGCTTAAGCCTAGGGGGCCAGGACCCTCCCCGGTCCTCATGTGGCTCCGCCCCAGTGCATAATGTTTTGAAAACCAAACCGGACCAACGAGTTCAACCGGAAATCGTAGTAACCATCGATTCGGCTAGCCAATAAAAGTCGTCTGAAGATGAACCGGAGAGGACCCGTTGAAACCGATAGAAACGAGTGAATCGGACCTCACCGGGATCAAATTCTTTTTATTTCTCCGGTTAATCGTCACGGGGTACCCCGGCGCAACACACGGGTACCTGCTAGTAACCTTGTTTATTTCTCCGGTTAATCGTCACAGGGTACCCGTTGCTGCAACGCGCCGGTACCCTGCTAACCTTGCTTATGAAGGCTTGTTTTTCGTCCTTAATGTTTGTGGGCTTGTTTTTTTGTGCTTAAACAGTTATTTGACACGGTATTAATTTGATTTGTGTAACTTATGACCCATGTTATGAAAAAGTGTTAAAGAAGATGAAAACTATATAAAAGAAAAGAAATGAAATGAGTTAGACACAACAAACAAGTTTTTGTTGAGTCTATACATCACATGACTAACCCATGAATGACACTTGGACTTATAAAGAGCTCATCACTTTTACTGTCTATCAATGTGGACTAAAACTGAAATAAACTTACAAATCAAGTAAGGCATCAAAGAAAACAAGAGGAGTCGATTTTGGTAAGGATGTTGGCTTGTGTTATACATTTACCTACTTGTTTCAAAACTAGAATGTTTGAAATATTAAAGCGTTCGTTTTGTTTTCTTTGTATCTAGATTTTCAGGCCTAGACCATTTGAGCCTATTAAGAAAAAAAAGTACATAAGCCCAAATTAAAGTTTTGTTATAAGAACACATTAGAAAACCCAAATCGACGACAAAGGCAACAAGTTTTTGTTGCCTTTGTTACAACCTTTGTTTAATCTATGAATGACACTCGAACTTACATAGAGTTAGTTACTTTTACTTTCTATCGATGCGGGAAATGAACAGATCATGTAAGACACTAAAGAGACATATATAAAATCACAAGTTGATTGAAAACCATTTAGGAAACTTTAAAAAGATGTCGTTTTACATTTTGAGTACTAGATTTGATTTGAATATCTTTTATCATTACAGTTCACTTTTGAGCTTGAAATCACGCTCTTGTGGTGCAATGTCTATTTGAGCCATTACGTTGATGTACTTGTTTGTAACCTCCGTTAACAAGTGGGTGATCAAAAATGGATATAACTTGCGCAGTTGCAAAAAACATATGAGCCTTCACATGGTAATGTATGTTGAAGAAAAGACATGAAACTTACTTGTATCCTAGTTAACTGATTATATGTGTTTTCTTAGGAAACGTTTTTTTTTTTTTTTTGAGAGAAATGTCTATTTCATTAATGATTTACGTAGTGGTGGAAGGCAAGCGGGCAACAAGCTGCGCCGCTAGCCCTTTTCGGATTGCAAAGCCAATACGTTTAAAAACCACATCCGTGGATCTAGGTGTCATAACATTCCTATGCATAACCCGTTGATAACATTGCTAGTTCTGCTAAATTATGACCCAACAAAGAAACATACAACAAGTGTTTATTGTACATTTGATATGCAAATGTGACTTGAAATTATAAAGAATTCATTACATTTACTTTTCATCGATGTGGGACAAGGTGTTCAAAAGCATGCAAGGTTTACAAAAGACTTTTTACTATTTGAAAAAGTCATGTGAATGACTTGATGCATTGTAGCAAAAGCTTTACTAAAGGCTTTTAAGAGAATGACTTGATGTTTGTCAAGCATTTGACAAAATTGATACAAGCAATTTTCATTAAGGGGGTGTTTGGGAGTGCGGTTGGAGATGGATTATCTGATTATTGCGTTTTTAAAACACAATAATCTGGTTTATAGTGTTTGGCAAGCACAAACTGAGAAGCACTTATTTGCGTTTTGATATCCTCAAAACGTCGTTTTGAAAAAGCTGCTCCACCCTTGCATTTTGAAAACGCAGGTACCATTTGACTAGAAAATTAACAAATTACCATCAAAACAATCTTCCTCTTCTACCATAATTTACCAATAACAAAATATAATATATAGCATAATGAAGAAAACGTAACAACTTGATAACTTTCTATTCACAAATAAATTGATGATGATTCCGTTGAGAGGATATCATATAGAGGTGGCAAATTTAGAACCAATGGTTAAACTTGGGTCTAGATGGTTAAATATTTAAAATGAAGGATTTAACCTTATCCGTTTCCAAATGTTTACCCGCACACAATAACCCTTGTTAGATATTGTGAGGATTTAACCTTATCCGTTTCCAAATGTTTACCCAAATTCCACAAAATATGAGTGTGCCGGTGATGTTGTAGACTTTAGAACTTGGCTTTGTATATCTATTCGAGACCACATTGATGAGTACTATGGATTTAGATGGAGTAACTTGTTTAAATTGGTAAATTTTAGGATTACACCCAAATCACCTTTACATGTTGCTTATTAACTAACTACACCGGTTAGTTAACATCCCGTTTAAACCCTTTTCCACTCTCATCTTTAGAGTGAAGATCCATTAGAAAACCCCGTAGAGCCAATCCTTTAGGAATTACACCAACTATTTGTTTCGTTACACCCTTACACCTTAACCTACCCTGTTAGATTAAGTTTAATTTACAGTTGCTAGTTGCTTAAAGTGTAAAGTTTGTATTTCTCGAGTCTTGTGTCATTTTCTATCTTTGGTACGGTTGGAAATTTGCACATTGCAAATGGGAATGTATATTA
>BQNB010152554.1:0-15759 GCA_026074375.1 Tanacetum coccineum
TGCTAAGCTATTTGTCATAATTCCTAAGCACTTAATTGCTCGCTCGTATTAATTTTGATATGTTTTTGTTGTTTAAACCAACAATTTTCTAAAGATGCAAACTATTAAGTTGATACAAAATATTTCTTGAGCAGAGATGACCTAACTTGCTTTATGAAGGCATGTCTAACAATCGAATCAAGTGGTCAATAGGGGAGCTTCAACACCATCAAAGGCCATTGAGATATTTCTTATATATTGAGAAGGCAAAAAGTAAAATACAAAATTTAACATACAAATAGCAAGAAAATTACACCGCCGAAAATAATTTTGAGGAGAAACTACTCTCTCCGGCCCCCATTAAGCTTCGCCGTTACATGTGGTCATATCAAGCACGAATCGCGTGCAGCCAGTGTTCGGCTTGGTTCTTTTTTCACCCTTGGAGGTTAATATATAGGGTATGTTTGGCGAAATGGGATGAGACTGGGGCTGGAGCTTATATTATAAGCCGAAATTAAAACTTGTATTTTTTTAAACTTGTTTGTCATATGGGTTGGGGTTGAGGCTTATTATTGCAAAATTACTAAAAATGACATAAGTAAATAAATTTTTAGTATATGTTAGATATTTTTGTGGGTGTATAAGTAATTTATGGTTTAAAAGCCCCGGGCTAAATTTTTTATTATGAGGCTTATTTTATAAGCAGATTTATTTTAAAAGCCCTTTCATAAGCCCACGTAACAAACGAGACTTATATTATAAGCCGACTTATTTAAAAGTCCAAGCTCCGATAAGCCCCTAAACCCTCCCCCCAAACCAAACACAGCCATATTAATATCTCTAAGTAGATAGCTAAATACTACGTAATAGTTATTCACAAATCACAACCAATCAAGGGTAACCTTGTGACCGATACCACTTAAATATGTGAATTCTCATGTTTAATTATTTTTTTTCAAACTACTTTATAGCGATCACGTTAACTTTCTGAAATATAGATAGATTTAACCGGTTTTAATCTGTGTGGCGGTGAATTCAAACCCTGTGAATTAATTGGCCAAAATGCCAAAAACAATACTACATTCGTCTCATATTTATGTTTAGTTTTGACTTTCAGAGTCTTTCTTTATCTATTTTGACTTTGAATTTTTTTTTGCGCTATTTAATATTTGATGCATAATATATGAATGATTGAGTTTTAAATGTATTTTTTATTGGTATAATTTTTATCAAGTATTATATAACATAAACAAAAAATATTTAAGATCAAAGTTGACAAAGAAAGACTCAGAAAGTCAAAACTGAACAATAAATATGAG
Organism: Tanacetum coccineum; assembly: GCA_026074375.1. Classification (NCBI taxonomy): domain Eukaryota; kingdom Viridiplantae; phylum Streptophyta; class Magnoliopsida; order Asterales; family Asteraceae; genus Tanacetum; species Tanacetum coccineum. Next base: position 1,299 of record BQNB010152554.1, read on the forward strand.
ATGGAGGTAGTAGTTATAAAAAAAATGTTGATCACGTAATTACGTCACAAACACTCTGTTCTTAAGTTTTGAAAATGAAATAAAAGAAGAGAAGTGTTAAAAATAGGCAGAAAAAAAGAGAAGACGAATGAAATTTAATTTTTTTATACCATGTTCTTGAGTTATGAGAGAATGAAAGTGAAAAGTGATGATTTTACAATTATACCCTTAATTATATATAAAAGTTATGTTTTCTAGAAGGTTATTTAAGTAATTATATTTATTAAATGTTTCTTAATATAACTTCTCTCCAAATCATTTAACTTTTGAGAAGAAAGTTTTAAAGATAAATTTAGCCAAATTTAAGTGGTGTTTAGTTGTATAAAAAATTTCATGTTTTTCTGTTTTTAAATTCTTAGAGAAGTGAATAGTTTTTCTTCTCTAGGGAAGAGTTGATAATTTTGAAAACTTGTTTAAATGGGAGTTGTAATTTTCCTTTTTAAAAAATAAAAAGAAATGAAGAATAGTAAAATGTGATTTTTTATTTTTCTATATAAAAATAGAAAATGAGAATTTTGTTTTTTTTAATATTAAAAAAAAGTGCGACGAAACAGTTTTTCAGTTTTTCCATTCTCAAATGAAAATTTTCCTGGAAAAATGAGATATTTTTCCCTAACGAAACACACCCTTACTCTCCTCTTCTTTTCTCTTCTCTCATGAAAATAAGTCTCGAACACGAATTTATTTTGTTTTCTTTTCACTTCTCTTCTCTTTTTTCAAAAAACTAAGGAACGTAGCGAAAATTGTATGAGACAAGACAATCGACTTATTTATAAGTTTAAAATATTGGCTACAAGTATCCGTTAATCATAATATTTAGTTGAAACAAGAAGACATTCGATTAGTCCTTCGTCTTCGGTGGCGCTACACATCGTAATAGAGCCATATCTTTCCATCCTGTTATTTTGTTAAAACCAAAAACATATGTGCTTTCGACTTTAAAAGTTGTCAAAAGTTTAAATCTCGCTAAGTGTATACATTTGGAGTTTGAGATTAAACCGGTGAAACATGTACATCTGTGTAGAAAAGATTCGTCCTCCTCGGATAACCTGAACGGGAAAGCTAAATCCGTTTATCGGTTTATGCGGATTAAACAAATACTAAAAGGGTTTTTACACTGTGAAAGTGTAAGAAAGTCGGTTGATAAATTAAAAAGAAAAAAAAAAGAGAGTCAAAGGTCAAAGGAGGTATTCGTGCATCCCTCTCGCCCGTGGATAAAACAATATGCCCCCACCGGGGCCCCCTACACTACACAGCCCAAAGATGCTCTCACCTTATATTTGTCTCCACAATTTTGTAATCGGGTCAGTTATGTCAACCTTAACCTGTTTACACATAACCCGAATTTGACCCATGTAACCCATATATATACTTGAGTTGGTGGGTTAAATAGGTTAGACGGGTTGAATAGATTAAACAAGTTTCAGGTTGACCCATTTAACCCGTTTTATATACAAAAGTTGACACATTACACGGGATAAACAGGTTACACGGGTTTGTGAGTCGACCCGTTTAACCCATTTAACCTATAAAATAAAATATAAATAAATTTAATTTAAGATAAAAAACATAAACGGGTTGACGGGTCGACCCGCTTAATTTATTCCCAACCCGAACATGTCCTATTTAATAAACTGGTTAGATGGGTCGACCCAAACCCGACCCGAAATCTATTTAGACTCAACCCGAACCTATTAATTTTCGTGTCGGTTTCAGGTCGGGTCAGAAATTGCCACCCCTAGGGTTTATAAGGGTTAATATTTTAAAATAAGATGGTTTATAAAATAAGCTACACTTAGATTTTGTTGGTGCAAGTTCGTTTCTTGCTAGATGCAAACAAGTTTAAAGTAACCACGTTAATTTTTTGAAAAATGAGGGATATATTTGGTTTGAGTTTGTGTGATGGTGACTTCAAACCCCATTGATTAGTCGGCTAAAAAATCAGAAACCATGATTACCAACAAAAAATGGGTAAACTACATTGTTTGTCCCTGAACTCCACTCTGTTTTTTGGAAATCCGCGAAAATAGTCACGAAAGTGGCCATTTTGTTCCCAATCACTAATTGTCGTTATTTTTCTCGGTTATCAGTTTTTTACGATGGGTGTTATTGCATTTTTGTCTGAAATTTTATTTGCACCGTTGGTCTCTCACCAACCAAATATTTTATTTTTTCTTAAACCTTTTCACTTCAACCCTCGTTATCTGAGGACGAAATTTGCCATTGAACCTAAATTCAGAGACAAACAGTGTAATTTACCTAAAAAAATTATAAACAATTACGAGGAGCTTAGATGAGCTTGTGTGTCAAACAATTTACTTTTATAAAAGTAACTTTTTAAAGAAACTCAAACTCTTATAAGCCATGTAAACTATTACCTAACACACACATATGCCTAAGACTCCCTTTGTGATGAGGGCAACATTCCATAATGCACTACAAGTAATTACATGTGTCGAGTATTTTAATGCTAGTAGTGATGGTGACCTCAGGTTATCTAGATCAATCATGTCAGCTAAGTGTTGTTTTAGTTTTTTCTTTTTAATATCAAACACATGATCAAATGCGTGTAATAATGATCAAATGCATAACCCAACACTTTAAAAAAAAATTTAATTGAAATCAAACAAAAATGACAAAGTAACCAAACTTTAATCCATAAATGTAAATTATTTAAAAGCTTTAAAGACTTAAAATATAATTAAACTGACAAAGAATAAATAAAAATGACAAAATAAACAAACTTTAAAGATTTAAAATGTAAATTCTTTTATTATAAAATCAAATAACAACATTTTCCATCTACTTTCTCCTTGTTCAACCGGTTCGACCGCCAGGTCAATTCGGTCTTCCATAACAACAACAAAAATATTTCTAATGTGACAAAAAAAATATGTATATAAATCATGAATATTTCATATATTGAGCCTAAAAACTATATACTAACAAATATAACATGTAAAAAATAAAATTATGCCGCACGTATATGTAATTAACTTGCTTTATTTGTAAAAAAATCACAAAAAAAACAAAACCCGGTCCGGTTTAATTTGACCCGTTTTTCCGACCAAAAGAGGTTCAACCGGCAGAATCGAATCGGGTTTCAAAACATTGGTTTGGAGGGCTTGGCCAACCGAATGGTCAACCCTCCATTACTACCAAACTAAAAGCCCTTGGTCATTAACAACCAAATTAAGGCAAATTATCTTATGCATGTTTGTTTTAAGAAACAAACATGTGGACACGATTTACTTTTTCATTATGTACTCAATATATCTCTTCGGTGAAACAGTGTAGTCAGCTCGACTCGAGATACATCTGACCTGGACCCTATCGATCCATGTCGTCAAACGACCTTTTAGATGTGGACACGATACACGTTTAGCCCTATTACCTGACCCGAGAGAGCGGGTCAATTTAACCACTTGAGATAAGAAAGTAGTGATCACGAACATATATATATTATAGTCCACAATATTGTGTTTTAAAACCCAAGGGACAAAACTTGAAAAAACAAGCACCATTCAAACGGAATCTAATACTCGTATCTATCATATGTATAAATTATAAATAAATTAACCACATGTTAATCTTTGTTTGTGTTACAAAATGGTGTTAAAAAGACAAAAGAAACGGTGTCGTTTAGTAGCTACAGTGAAAAGCATGCGTGTGGGCAGAGGGAGCAGTGTGGGCCCACAAAGAAACCCCATTTTGTCTCTGGTCAACCGGCAACATTTGAACAGTCTCTCTGCCTCTTTCCTTTCTCCTTCTTAGTACAACATTTTTTATATTCCCTCCGTCCCATATTAAGTATCCACTTGATTTTTTCAAAGTCTTTTTTCTTCAACTTTGACCTTAATGATTTCTTCTTATGTTATATGATACTTGATGCAAGATATATGAATGGATAGAGTTTTGAATATATTTTTAGTTGGTATAATTTTCGTTCAATATTATATAACACAAACAAAAATATTTATGGTCAAAGTTGATGAAAAAAGACTTAAAAGATTCCATTGTGGACACTTAATATGGGACGGAGAGAGTATATTTTTTGATTTTAACTAAAATTTATGATATTTTATGAAGAATTTTGAACTACTTTATGCATTTAATATTTGTATAATATTAATATTCTGCTTTAACTGTTTATACATTTAAATGTGCAAATAAATAATTAGAGCGTGCAAAACAAACCACTTTTATATCAACATTACATCGACATTCAACACACCATCGAGCAGGCCACCTTTTAAGTGCTATTATTATCACTAAACAAAAATATAGAAATAACTCACCTTATATAAACATACTCATAGTATACCCTCACGCATTCACAAAACACCGCACTTAACTTGGAACCCGTTAAGTGGTGTGTACCAACAAAAATTTGCAAAAATACCACCAACACATGTGCGGTGTTGGGTTGCTGCTACGGGGAACTACATGTAATGGTAACACCAATAAGAACAATTTTCACTAAATATTACGATATGTAAGGCACAATCAGGTGCCTCACTCACCGCTTTGACCAAAACCCTAAAATAGTTATAACTTTAAACAACGAAATTAGAAATAAAGTAAAAATTTACAACATGCAACAACGCTATCTCACAAATCAACATTTTTCAACGGAGAAATTAAAATCACAGTCTTCAACACCATGATCGATGAATCAAGTAAATAAATCAAAAGATATCACTTACATACACCGTGAAACGATTCTCGGTATAACGTTCTTGCTCCAGATCAAATAGTTTGAATGTGTGTGTGTCTTGATTTTCGTTTCTCTCTTTGTGTGCGTTGGTATGTTTTTTTTTGTATGTAAGTGTGTTTTTTTTCTCCAACCTCTTTATATATGCCAGTCTGAAAAAACGACGTCGTTCAGCTTAAGTGGCACGTTAAACTGCATAGGTGAATCCAAAACGACTGTGTTTCACCCTAAAATGCCATCTTTTGGTCCATCCATACTCCTAAACGGTCTAGCCCAGCCCCTAAACGACGTCGTTTTTGCAACCCCAAAACGCTGTAACGTCGTCGTTTGTTTCGCTATTATATAAAAGAGTAATAACTTTATTAAAACTATAATCTATCAATGTTACTTAATTTTACTAAAATAAAATTTTATGTTCCGAAACATATTATTGTTCATATGATTAAACTCGATTAAACGTCTACAATTATAAACCGTGACCCGAACTGTAAGTAACCTTTCATTTTAGGTATCGCATATCCGGTTACCTGCCAACTACGGATCAATTTCGGGTAGTAAATTCAATAACCTACACCGCGATGAATAATTTAAATCTTCTAATTAACTGAACCGAACCGAACCAAACCGGTTAGTATACAGTAAATTCAACGTAATGCACGTGATGGTTAATAAGATGCACGTGTCAGCTAAAACCAAGGCCCAAAGAGATGAGTGTTGACTCGTTTATAGGTACGAAATTCCAGGACAAGTATCCTCCCAAGTTCATTTCATACTTTTCTGTTTATTGATTTGCTCAAATAATTTGAATACACTTACACTTACTAAAATTAATTAATCACTCAAGAATATATTGCGCATAAACTATCAAATTCATGTTGAATACTCTCTCCGTCACAATATTATTGTACACAGATAAGAAATACACAGTTTAAAAAATAAATTAATTACAGCTTTGGTTTCTACGACACATGAGAATGAAGATCAACCAGTTTTTGGTGTTCCACGACGACCGAACAGGGGTCGCGGGAATGGTATTTAAACTAAAGGTAATATGGTAAACTTAAACAAATCTAGAGTTGAGATTAACATAGAACTAAAATTTAGCATAGACCCAATGAATCAATCTCAGCCACTCATTTTTTAATCAAAATAATAAAAACCCACTTTCCACCTCTTTTTTAAAATAAAATTCCTGGTAAACTGTTTAAATCGTTTTTTTTTTACAAGACAAAAAATAACACGGCGGACGAGTACACCACGAGTCGAGTATTTTTTTTTCTTTCACGTACGACCAATATTAATTCGATATATTTTTGAAAAAAAAAATTTTCGATTTTTTTTTCAGTCACGTCTGAAAAAATCACGTGTGATTTGTGATACAAATCACATGTGATTTTTTTCAGACGTATCTAAAAAAAATTCGAAAAAAATTTCGTCGAAAATATATAGAAGTGCCCCCTCTATAGTAAGATGATTTAATTCTCGTCGCGATGGTACGTTTTGTTTTGCGTAACGATTAACGATTTGTGTGATATTTAATTTTTTTAAAAGAGGTGAAAAGTGGGTTTTTATTATTTTGATTAAAAAATATGTGTGGCTATGATTGGTTTATTGGATCTATGCTAAATTTTGGGTCTATGTTGAACTTTCGCTTTATCTAACTATTATTTTTAAAGTGAACAATTATTTTAGAACAAACCGAAAAAGAATGATAGACAATAATTTTGAGACGGAGGTAGTAGTTTGCAAGTAATAGGTGTAAAACATCATAATATTATTTCAATTGATGTTTTTATTTATAGTAGTATTTTCGTCTAAAAATAAGTGTTTAGTTTAACTTTTTAGAGTCAAATTGTTCAACTTTGATCTTAATATTTTTTTGTTATATAATAATTGATGAAAAATTATACCAATAAAAAATATACTTAAAACATAATCCATTCATATATTTTTCATTAGGTATTATATAACACACACAAATATAGTTAAGTTCAAAGTTGAACCAGTTTGACTCTAAAAAGTCTAACTAAACATCATTTTTAAACGGAGTTAGTAGCATTCTAGATACTTGTATTAGATTCGTATTAGATTTGTATTTAAGAGACTATTTTAGTAGAACTCTTCCCAATGTAGTATTATCTTATGTTCATTCATTTAAATACATTTCATATGCATAAAATATGATGTTGAACACTTAGGGTGCGTTTGGTTCGCATAATGTTTTGAAAAAAATTGTAATTAGTCAATGGAATTGTAATCTGAATGAATTGTAATTCAAAGAGTTGGAATGTGTTGGAATTGAAATGTGTTGGATTGTAATTGATGTATTATGTCACTGTGTTTAGTTAAACCTCAACGTAATGTAATTCAAAAAAAATAAAAAGAAACTTAATAATAATAATAATAATAATAAATTATAATAATAAATAATAATAATAATAATAAATATAAAAATAATATCACTATTATTAATAACTAAATAATAATAATAATAATACTAATAATCTGTAAATAATAATATTACTAATACTAAATAAATAATAAAAAAATAATCTACAAATAACACTAAAATAATAATAATAATAATAATAATAATAATAAATAGTAATAATAATAAATAATATAAAATATAAAATAAAATTTATATATACTACCTCCGTCCCATATTTATTGTTCGGTTTTGACTTTCTGAGTATTCCTTTGTCAACTTTGACTTTAAATATTTTTGTTTGTGTTATATAATATATTTGATGAAAGTTATACCAATGAAAAATACACTTAAAACTCAATTCACTCATATATCATGCATCGAATATTAAATTACACAAATAAAAATATTCGAGGTCAAAGTTGAAAAAAAAGACTCAAGAAGTCAAAAATGAACAATAAATATGGGACGGAGGTAGTAATATAAATAATAATAAATAGTAATAATAAAAATAATCAATATAAATATATAATATAATTAATAAATAATATATTATTATTAAATTATATAAATATATAATAATAATAATAATAATAATCTATAAATTATAATATTAATAATACTGAATAAATAATAATAAAAATAATCTATAAATAACACTAAATAATAATAATAATAATATAAATATAATATAAATACAATACAAATATATAATATATAATATATAATATAATTAATATATAATAAATAAATACTATATTATTATTATATTATATAAAATATATAATATAAATATATAATATAATTAATATATAATATAATATAAATAATATAAAATAATAATGTTTATTATTATTATTATTATTATTATTTTCATATTTATATAATAATAATATAATAATATAATAATAATAATAATAATAATAATATATACTGATGATTTAAAGTATAAAATACTGAATTACAACGTAATTCAAAACTTTCTATCAAACTTCCTATGTAATCTGAATTCCCTCCCTTGATGTAATTGTAATGACTGAATTACAATTACAACGCAAACCAAACGGCCTACGTAATGTAATCTGAATTACAATTCATTCTTTCTGCGAACCAAACAACCTACGTAATGTAATTTTTTTTGAACAACGATTTTATTAACGGACTAGCAAGAAGCTAGAAAAAGATTACAAGGAAATAAGAGATGGATTCTTAAGCCAGTCTATCCAACTAAAGTTGCCTTTACATCTAGCTCTACACCAAGTAAAAGAAAAAGCTAAAATATCATCAAACAAGAGAGCTTTAGGCTGCGGAGAATCAAAAATGCTTTTGTTCCGGAAATTCCATATCATCCACCACGTAGTGTAGAAAACGCCCTCAAGTAGCATCTTAGCTTTGTGCTGTAAGCGGAGATTGGAAAACCAATCCCACCAATCTTCATAAGACGAGACTTCCATCAAGTTTATATCCCACCATCGAGCTATGCGTTTGTAAAGATCTTTAACCAACGAGCAACAGAAAAAGATATGTCTTGCAGTTTCAGGAGCCAAGTTACAAGATGGGCAAAACAAAGTATCAAGATCAATACCTCTACGGGATATGTTGAAGCGCGTAGGAAGAAGGTCATGTTTGATTCTCCAAGCAAGAATGTTAACCTTGATGGGCACGCATTTACTCCACCTGGTTTTTGACCCAACCGAATCCAAATATTTATCATCAATGAAACGTCTAATAGAAGAAACAGAAAACTCACCATCTCCCGATAAAGTCCACCGCCATCTATCTGAAGAATTCGATAGCATTGTACCTTTAATAAAGGAGTGCAAGGCGTCTATTTGCACTGCTCCGTGCACCTATAGGATTCGTCTAACGGAATCGAAGATCAATATGCGACAATTTAGTGGAGACTATAATAGATTTATTAGTCTCTAGAGAATAGATTCTAGGAAATAAAGACTTGAGAAGAGAATTATTTTACAAGGTTCCTCCCAGAACTTCGTCTATGCTCGCCCATTAAACAATCGTCTTTTTCATGAAACCAAGGAATCTATCACCTTTGAGTAAAGTAGTAGGGAGACTTGTTGAGCTCGGCCCATTTAGATGGAAAAAGTAGATTACCACCAAGATTACCGTCGATTCCGTGAAGGGCTGATATGACCTTAGATAGAAGAAAATTGCTTTGAGATCTAAATCTCCATATCCACTTAGTAATAAGAGGATGATTCAGCCCATAAAAACTCGCCACTCCTAAACCGCCTTTGTCTTTAGAAGCCAAGACCTTGTCCCATTTTATAAAAGACATTTTGCGCACGTTGAGATTCGCACCATTGAAAAAATGACTACGGATGGATTCCAGCTTTTTCAATACCTGAATGGGAGCTCTATACATAGACAGATAGTATATAGGGGTCGAGCCCAAGACAGATTTGAGAAGTGTTAATTCTAACCATCACGATAGAAAGGGACTTCATCTTCCATTTTGAGAGACGACATACAACTTTATTTATCACATCTTCCTAAGCCTTTAACCAGGACATATGACCCCCAATAGAGATGCCAAGATAAGAAAAAGGGAGCTTGATAGCAAGACAACCAATAAGCTTAGATGCAGGCATTCAACCACAACGAATTACAGCAATTACCAATGGAGCTTGCTTTTATGCAGATTTAAACGTAGACCCGAGGCACGAAAAAAACATTCCAACACATGAATGATGGTAGAAATATTCGCGTTGCTCCATTGGCCAATAAAGATCACATCGTCCGCATAGAAAAAGTGAGAGATTTACAGCGAAGAATTCAAAGAGATACCTTTAAAAAGACCAACCGAAACAACATTGAGGAACGAAAGGTGGAGACTTTCCATCACGAGGATGAAAAGAAGCGGAGATAGGGGATCTCCTTGTTTAAGACATTTGTGAAACTGGAACTCGTAGGTGGGGCTTCCGTTTACAAGGATGGAACCCCTAGAGGATTTTAAACAACTTTGGATCCAAATCTTCCAACGCATCCAAAACCAAAATTCTCAAGAATGTCATCTAATAATAATCACAACGGACCCGAATCAAAAGCTTCTTGAAAATCACCTTAAAGATCATAGATACTGCTTCTTTTTTGCTTTGCACCAATAGATGATTTCATTTCAAATAAAGGGACCGTCTAAGATTTGACGGTTGGCAATGAAGGCAGATTGGACTTCATTAAAAGCCCGCCTACAACTAACACTAAACGATTGGCCAGAAGCTTCGTTATAATTTTGTAGAGGCTGCTAATAAGATTGATGGGTCTAAAGTCTTTCACCATTTTAGCGTCGGGAGATTTAGGGATCAAAGCAATAAAGGAAGCGTTGACGCCTTTTTGAACATATCCATGATGAAAAAAGTGATCAACGGTCACCTTTATGTCTTCTTCAAGAATGGGCCAGAATTTTCGACTTAATTCAAGGTAAAAACCAGTCCGGACTGAAGTCTTATCTAAGCCTCAATCAACACAGCCCCTTTGATTTCTTCCTTCGAAAAAGGTTTTTCCAGGTCAAGAATTTGATCAGAAGAAAGCATGTTAGGGAATAGCATATCAAGAAACAACCGGTTCTTACAAGGAACGTCAAACCTGTCTTTGAAATGAGAAAGGAACAAACTCATTTGTTACTGGCCGAGGCTCCTATATCAATGGCCATCTGCCATGATGCCTCGAATAGCTAGGTGGTTGCGTTGCTTGTTAATAATACCTTGGAAATATTTGGAGTTTTCATCCCCTTCTATCGCCCATTTTATCTTTGCTTTTTGGGCCAGATCAATTGCTTTCGTTTTCTCCAATTCGAGAAGTTTGTTGAAAGAAGCCAGCCTATCTCCCAAAGTAACAGGAGTCACATCTCCTTTATCAAGATGGAGATCGATGTCGGCGATCTTCTTCTTTAAGTTTTTCTTTACAATGTTGGCTTTGTCTTTCTTATCTTTGACCCATAAGCGAATCTGACCTTTAAGGATCTTCAATTTTTTAACAAACATCAACATACCGTTGGGTTCTTGAATGGAGATAGAGTTCCACGTTGAAGATACAAAGGAATTGAAGCCTTCAAGATTGAACCAATTATGGAAAAACCGAAAAGGAGTAGGCCGGTAATTAAGATTTAATTCTCGAAGAAGAATAGGTCTATGATCCGATAGAAATCTATCCAAAGTGATCGAAGAGATGTGAGGACAAGCTTTCATAAGATCTTCAGATATAAGGAACCGGTCAAGTTTACTCATTTTGGCGGCGGATTTAAGAGCCCAAGTAAATGTATAGCCGCCTGAAGGAACCTCAACAAGACCACCAGAATTAATAAAAAGCCCCTAAAATACATTAATATTAATAAAATTTATCATAAATATAAATTTTTAAAGCAGGCGGCGCCATTGACATTAAAGATCGAACCGAATCTTTCCTCCGCCGTACGAACTTCATTAAAATCTCTCATGATGATAACCTCGCCATTCCAACCTTCTATAATGTGGAGCAAGTATTGCCAAAGCATCCTTTTATCCGCAAGCTCTTGGGGAGCATAGATCGAGATGATGAGTAAGTTTTTGTTATTAGGGAGCCATTTGCCCCTGATAGCAATTACATCCAATTACATTCAATTACATTACAATTACATAATGTAATTAGATTACAATTACATCCAATTACATTCAATTACGACGAACCAAACGGGGCCTTATATTTAGACAGAGTTAGTAGCATTTTAAATATTAGATTTGTATTTAGTGATAGATTGTGATGATTAATGTAGTGTAATCTTATGTTCATTCATTTAAATACATTTCATCTGCACAAAATATGATGTACAATTTTAGTTGTTTGATATAAATTTCTAGTTTTAAACAATTTTAACAAAAAGGAAGATACTTAATTGGTTAACAATTTATGTGGTGTTTAAATATAACTTAATCGACTTAATATGAAAAAAACTTAATTTATTAAGTCATATGAAAAGTTGTTTGTTTTTAACTTAATCAAAAGAAACATCTTAAAATAAAAAGTGATAAAACTGAAAGTCTCCACATTAAGTCATCTGTTAATTTTAATAGACTTAATGAAAAAGATTAGACAACACATGCCCACAAGATAAAGACTACTAACGCAACTAAAATACTTTCCAAATACTTATCCTATACCAACACGTACTGCGTCACATACTCAGTCAGTCATGGCCATGGCCGTGGTCATGTCTAAAAAATGCATAACTCAGTCGTATACTCAATCGAGTCATTCTTTTTGTTGTGTGTGAGTGCGTATTTATTAAATTGTTTTTGTGAGGTATATTTGTGTTTAATTGGGGTATATTTTTAGTGATGATCGTGATCGTCTTATTTAACTAACTTGGTCATGATAAAAATTACAGTTAGAGAAAACTGCAGTCATCAATACGCCTGGCCTAAAGTGAGCACTTCCTAAAACTAGTAGCTTGTGTTTATAATCCATAAACAATCAAGTTCTTAAGACTTATGGGAGTGGCGGGTGAACACATACCGTGAACAGGCCAACTCACGGGCCACAATCAAAACACACAAACCCATTCACGAGTGAGGTGGGGTAAAAATGGAATGGAATGGTGAGCCACTCACCAAGCGTGAGTGGCAAACTTGTGGGCCCTTTTTTTAATATTTTTATTTTGATATGTGAGTGTGTGTGGGGTATTTAGTGAGATATATTTTGTATAAAATATGTATTTTAGTGAAAGGTGAGATATGATGACTAAGGGGGTGTTTACTTTTTTTTAGTAGGGAAGAAAAGTGAGCCCAAAAGGTTAATGCCTCTTAATTGAGAGAGTCATTAAAACTAGCCTCTCCTCTTTAAAAGGCTAATTAAGACTCATATATTTACCCACTTAATTTAGTAAACACATCCTAAAACACTTGAATTAAGAAGTATGGTGAGAGAAGAGAAAAATAACCAATCGCGCAAAACCACGTCGATTCGCGTGGCACACATCTAAGAACACTAAGTCTTGGAATGCAAATGAAACATTGGCACTTAGCAAGCAATAACAACAATAATAATGAAATCGATTTTCCAACATGTCATGTTCGAACCACATGGCACATGTGTACCCCACTCTCACATCCGATGTGGTCCATTACCTATATATGATCGATGCATGTGTGAAACGTATCATTATTGCTTTCTTTCATCCCCACATTCACCATCATGTTTCATAATGTCCACCAGATTTTAGAATCACACATCTAGTCACTTTGTAATATTATATTACTTTGTATCAAGTAAGGTTTTTATCTTTGCTTCTAAAGACAGAGTTTAAGGGTTCGATCCTTACTGTTTGTAAGGCCGAAAGTCTTTTTTCATTTTTTAGTAGAACTGGAAGCAGCCTCTTTACCTTAGGTATGGGTATGACAGTCTACGTCTTAACCTCCCCCATATACCGTGAAAGACGGTATTAAGTGTTACCTTACTTTTTTCCTGTAAGGTTCTTAAATAAGTTCTTACTCACGATTGTTTTTGTCTTTGTTAGGTCGGGATCGTAATATCAGACCATGACGTCCGTTTCTTAATAAATGTTGCAAAATAAAGCATATTCACAAATTATTTATCCGTCCCATAATAAGTGGATACTTATTTTTAAACATCCTAAAATAACCGTAGACATTTGTTACAGGATGGAGGGAGTATAAAATGAAATTTATAGACTTATAGTTAAGCTAATGATTTGCACACTCTTATTTTTTATCCATACACTCTATTTTGCGCTTTAACCAGTTGTACATTTATTGAATAATGCTTTGTCAGTTTGTACATTTGAGTGTATGGATAAAAAATAAAAGTGTGCCAATCAACTCCCTTATAGTTATGATTAGGATCTTATTAAAATCATGCGATGCATTATAACATCATTATCGAGATTTTAACAACAATATTATCAACTATCGAAAGAAATGATACTATATGAGAATATTTATTATCTTGCTTTGCTAAAAGTAATATATGTTTTATCAAGGCCGTCTCATGGATTTTGGTGGTCTCGTGCCATCATTACAAAAAGGCCTTTAAACGCATACAAAACACATGTATGAGTAGTGCGTGATGAACTAATTAAACTCAAACCTAATTTTTGGCATATATACTATAGAAGTATATGGAATATTGTGGCTCTCGTCAAGCGGTGACCATGTGCAATGACACCTCTTGCACTCCCCTAAAGCCGACCCTGTGTTTTATGGTATCAAATCATGTTTACATCAATGGTGATTTAATCTGTTCATTTGAAACGAATCGACTTTCAG
>BQNB010152555.1:0-12883 GCA_026074375.1 Tanacetum coccineum
GCAAACAAACAAGTTAAATCTCCAGAAGGAACAACATTCTTTAAATCAAAGCTGTACATATTGCTTTTCCTGGGAACTCTAAGCAGTACTTGGCTTTCATCAAGTAGCTTAAAATCAGGAGACAAAACAAGACATTCAGTTTCAGTAAAAAGAACACTATTTTTCTTGTCACACATTTGTGAGACAGAGAAAGGATTAAACTTTAGTTAATTACAAAAAACACATCTTCAAAGTCTAACTTATATGTTCTTATATTTCCTTTACATGTTATCTTACCACCTCTAGTACTTCCACCAAAGGCAACAAACCTCCATCAAGTTCTTGATAGTCATTAAGGAAGTCTTTGTTCCCTGTCATGTGCCTAGAGCATCCATTGTCAAATATTCCTTTGTTCTTTAAAGCTTGTTGTGGATTACCCTGCACAAAAATAAGAGAGTCAGATTCTCTTGGGGACCCAAGCCACTACTGACTTGAGTCTGCCTTGTAGATCTATATAATTTACTCTTTTTGAGATCCATGATCCACTATTGTCTTTAAAGACATTGTTTAAATCAGTCATTTTGGGTCTCCAAACACAACCTGCTAAGGCCTTAACAGCAGTGACCCCATTTCCCTCAACAACACTAACTGTTGTTTGCCCAGCAATATTAACACCATTTATTCTAACAGGATTAACTTTTTCATTTAAAATCTTGGTATTTGGTGTTGTTGATTTATTGTTAGGATTATGAAAATCCATGTAAAAGACTCGGTCACCCCGTGTTATATCTAGCATAGGTTAGCTCGTAGTCTTAGTTTTAATCGTTTAGTTACCGTACGACTTATGGTGTTGGGTCGGGTCTTTACCCACTTGTTAGCCTACTCCATGGCCCATTTAGGGGCACCAAAACACTTGTATAAATACCCCTTTCCAGCCATGAGAAGGGGTTGGTTATTCATTTGATAATACACACACTTAAAGGTGTTTTCTCTCACTAGACTAGTCACTTTCTCTCTCTAGAAATTTGGCCAACCCATCATTCCTAAGCTTGTATTGTGATATCCAATATACTACAATTGGTATCAGAGCCCATGGGATGATTAGATAGATTGTGTGTGCGTTTTCTTGGTTAGTTTAGATCAAAAGTTTGGTTTTTGAAGGTTTATGGTCTTTTTCTTGACACTCTTTGATTCTCACGTTTGTGATGTTAAAGTTAGTGTTTTTATAGTTGTTATAACCTTCTAGGATCAAGTTGTACAAAAGAAACCAAGCAAAAACGTTCAAAAGGGTGATTTTTAGGTGTTTTTAGGTGAAAAAGTTCGTATTTTTCTTCACTGCGTTTTGCCTCTCTGAGACATTCTTGGTTGCGTTTTGCCTCAAATAGTACACTGCGTTTTGTCGTTTTGTATAGTACAACAGTACTGCGTTTTGTCGTATTTGGGGTTGCGTTTTGGTCACTGCGTTTTGGTTATTGAAGGTTGCGTTTTGCCTACTTGAAGACCTCACTGCGTTTTGCTTGAAGATCTTATTGCGTTTTGCTTCAAGACCTCACTATGTTTTGCTTCATGACCTCACTGCATTTTGCTTCAAGACCTCACTGCGTTTTACTTCAAGACCTCACTGTGTTTTGTTTCAAGACCTCATTGCTTTTTGCTTCAAGCTATCACTGCGTTTTGCTTCAACATCACTGCGTTTTGCTCAAGACCTCTATTGCGTTTTGCTTGAAGACCATATTGCGTTTTAATAAGAAGTTACTCTGGAAAAATTTCGCTCATCATTGCGTTTTGCTCAAGACCTCCATTGCGTTTTTCTTGAAGACCATATTGCGTTTTGATAAACAATTACTCTGGCAAAATTTCATTCTTCACTGCGTTTTGTCTAGGCTTCTTCACTGCGTTTTGCCTAAGTTTCATTAAGTTCATTACGTTAACTTATTTCAACCAAACCAAATCACAATCAAACAACACATCACCTAATCAAATAAACAATCATCACTTTTAACATACAATCACTAATCATTGTACCGATCCAAAGTTTATCATAATACACCTAACGGATAAGCTACAATTTCTAGATTAGACTTACTAAGAGTTTGTCGCTGTTTATCAAACAGTTTTTAAAGTTTTTCATATGTTTTCACACAGTTTTTAGAACAAGATTGTACCTCTGTGTCAGGCCCTAAGGAGTTTGTAGTGTAGGCCATGAAATCAAACTCAGTTGGTTCATCTTGAGCTAAATAACTCCAGTCATATCCCAGTCCATCTGGACAATCAAAGCATTAGACGGTGAACAACCAATGCATCAGAGGTCCTCCACTGGTACAATCCTTTCGGTGTTTGTCCCTACTCCTATACCCTCATCACTATTCTTGTTTCCCTTGATTTCTTTGTGCTTTACATTCCCTTACAAATTGGGCCCCTTCTATGACAGATAAAGTCATTCACCTTAGTTTATCAAAAACTACAGGTTCTTTGCCATTGAATTATTAAACTTTCTTTCAGCTTCTTATAAAATCTCTTAACCCTCATAGAAAGCATGGCCACCCTACCATTTAAGGTCCCAATTTCCTTCCAAATTCATCTGATCAATCTGCTTCTAGGTCTACATCATCAAGTTTAGACTATTGACTGATTAGCAAAGAATAGAACATTAGATCAATCAATATAAAATGATGAAGAGGCTTGTCCTGAGAATTATGGTCTGAGCAGTAAAACAACCATTAGCATATTAACTTATTACTGCTGCTAGTGCTTCTGTAAGAGAAAGACCCATTCTAAGAGTTTGAAGATAATACAAGAACCTTTTGAATCTTCTCAAATACTTTTATATATTATTGTAAGATCAATCAATAGCCAAATGACCTATTACAGCATTGTTCGCTTATAATAAAGAAACATTATTTCATGATGAAGGTAGAGCTCTTAAGAATTTCTGATTTGCATCTTCATTAGAAACAGCTGCACCATGAACTTCTAGTAGGCTGATAAGTTTTTGAAACCCTAATCATATGCTTTACTAGCCTTTTTGGCAGCTAAAGAAAAGATTTTCAAATTTTGCATCAAGACATTCTTCCTTGCACATCCTCTATATTCAACATTACCACCAAACCTACTCTTGATAGCAGCCCACAGAGTCTTTGCATCCTTTATTGCATGGAACCTTAGTTGATACTCATCAGGAATAGCCAAAAGCAAAATGCTTTTAGCTTTTCTTTCTCTTTGTCTTGCTAATAGTGCTTGAGCAGTCTTTGGAGGTACTTTAGTTTCAACACCATTTTCATCTGTTGTTACTTGTATAGGACCATCACCATTCAAGATCACTTGCCCAAACTATAATCTGTTTAGTGAGTACTGCTCATCCTCATTGCGCCAAAGGTTATAATTCAACCCTTCTTGATGATAGGAAGTTTTATATTAGACACCATTTGAGGAGATTCTACTAGTGCTATTTGTGTTGCAGGTTCTTCACCAGACATTGTGTTTAATAGGAAGAGATCTAGATCTAATAAAGTTCTTCTTATTCAGAGTTTCTTCACAGGCTCTGATACCACTTGAGAAGTCCCAATAAACAGATCTTCTAGCCTGTTAAAGCTTAGTTAGACTTGGATAAAACCATAACTAACTATAAATGAAAACTATGATTGTGAATACTACAAGTTAGCGAAATCTAACTTGTAATACAAAGAAGAACAAAGAATACTAAAAACTTTAGATATGATTGATTGAAAATAAAATGCCCTAGGGTTATAGAATAAAACGAACATGAATATTGATTATTCTAGACTATGTCGTAGTGTTCATTTAAACACAAGGAAACCATAATGGGCTTACAAAACACGTACAATGATAATGCATATCTATTCCTAATATATCTCATCTATCACTTTAGCAGTACTAACTATATAATACTAACAGCACTAACTATTAACTAACATACTAACATACTGAGCAGTGCTAACAATTATACTAACAGTACTAACTAATATAAACTACCAAGTACTACTACTTAGTCTATTTCTTCATCCCTTAAGCACGTATCAATCTTTGAACTAAGCATTAGGTACAGTAGAACTGGTAGTAGTAATTCAAAATTCCTAACATTGAGGTCTCGAGTGATATACCAGGCCAAGTTCTAAAGTCCACTACATCACCGACACACTCATATTTTTGTGGAATTTTAGTAAGCAATTGGAAACGGATAGGCTTAATTCTCACAAATAGACATTAAGGGTTATAGTGCGCTAGGTAATTTGTAACTAGTGATTTTTTACAAAACAGTTTCCCAAATTTTTTTTTTAAAATTTGATCCATTTTTAGGCATGTTAGCATTTTATTTATGAAAATGAGGACAAGTACGTTCTAATTCTCCATCCCCCACTTAAATTATACAACGTCCTCGTTGTATAGACAAACAGTTAAATAATATGGGAAAAGAATTAGAACGAGGAAACTTCCCTGATAGTTTGCTCCGGATGGTTTTCCATTTTGAGTGTTTGAGCAAGAAGAGTGTTGACGAGGGCTTCAAAATGCCCAAGAGAGGTCAACACGAGGTATTTTCAGACTATACATTAAAGTCGGTTTCGTTTACAGCAAGGTCCTGCAGAAAAGTTAGAAGACGTTCGTGCAATTCGTGCTTTCGCTAACCTACAATACAAGCAAACAATTAAACACACAACTGTACAGGTTACAATACGCCGTATCCCAAACCCTAGGATACGCCGTATGTAAACCTGTGAAAACAATTAAATACTGAAATTAAAAACTGATAATTGTCCAGACATGCATACGTCGTATCCAGAGGGGTTCGATATGCCGTATGTATGTCTGGGCAGACAGACTCAATATAAAATTAAAATTCAAACAATTTAAATGCGATAAACAATTAAAAACATAACCGGGTTGTTTCTCGAGAAGCACTTTTGTTTCAGCTGGTCTTTAAGTTCGACCTTTTTCCTATTTAACCCCATCCTTATAAAACAACTTAGGGTCGAACGGGATGCCAAATGGCACATACAAATTCTTGATTAGGAAAATGAATGACATCCCATTGCTAAGATGATTACAAGTCATGATATTAAACAATTTAGATTCTTGATAGAAATTTTTAGTTTGAAAATTTATTAGATGTATCATACTGTTTCCAAAAGTGTAAAGACCCTTGGTAGCAACATGAATTACATTAGTGATGGTATGATAGACATATCCCCCGAAGGTTGCTCAATATCGATTTTATCATTATCATAGTCCATATCCCATTTTAGATCATCGGGATAAATCACGTTAAAAGGTAATAAATCATATAAGTATAAAATATTTTGTTCCTTTTCATCACATTTGGGCAATGATGTTTCATTATTAAATTCATCGATATGTTGAGGACTTATAATATGTTCAGTTAAGAAATCTGATTTAGACGTTAGAGCATCATTGTAAACAATTGCTGGAAATTCATTCTTAAAATCTTTAAAGAAGTCTAAATCATTAGAATAACTGACCTTAGGCTCTGGTGACGGAAATGAAGGCATATTGACTTTATCATTATCATTTTCCGAATCCGTTATCAAATTGTTGACAAAAATTATTTTATAGGAAAATGAATTTTTGTCATAAATTACCGTCTAATCTTCATCGTCGGATTCATCAAATGATATTCTAAAGTCAATTTCATTGTCGTTAAGAGGACTTACCGTAGGTTCCCATGAGAGTGCTTCTCTAGCCGTTATTGTATTATCAAGGACTATAGCTGGGAATGCAGATTCGAAGTTTGTAAAGCAATCGTCCTCGTCTTCACAATATTCCATCTTACCGTACGTGGCAGTTTGCCAATTAAATGTCTCACCCCGACTTAGAGCTTTCTACTCTTGAAGTCTGATGTATTCCTCCATAGTGATATTGGGGTTGTCTATTTTTAACCTGTAATAAAATAGCTAGGAAAGAAAATGATCATATAGCCTAATACGTCGTATTCAGTAAACTGAATACGCCGTATAGATGATAGAGTTGAATAAGCTGTATTGGTTTAGAAAACTTTTATACGCCGTATCCAAGAAGATGAATATCCGTATTGAGTATTCGACTCAGAATGTTACAACAGGCTGTAACAATGCACACAAACATACAATATGCAAAATATACAATGCAGGAAATTAAACACACAAACAAGCACACAATTATGCAATTTAAACTAAACAATTAGCAGTTAGAAATCAGAATTAATAATTTTACACTAAACTAGTTAAAGGCTAGAAATACTAAAAAGAATAAAGATTAAACTAATCACTCCCCGACAGCGGCGCCAAAAACCTTGATGTGTCGTTGTATAGGTGTTATTTATGATTATCAGGTTTTACATTTATATTTAGCCGACTAACCTAAAGACAACACTTTAACGGGAAGAGTACCCGGTCAAGATGTAGCTTCACGGTAAGTAGGGTGTCGAACACTAAGAGTGAGAGTTAACCAATTATTCTATCAGTATTTTATTCTATTTAGATTAGTCTAATTATTGGTTAAACCTATGCTATATATATTTACTAGAGGTAAAAGGGAGGTTTTCAGCCTGAGAGACTGGCACAGGTTTATGGTAACAAATATCAATTCTAAGCACAATACACACTAAAGCAAATAAACACAAGACAAAAGAGCTGAACGAGCCAAATAATAGAAAACTATATTAACCATGTTAAATCTGATTAAATGCTGGTTTGATTAATTAGTGCAATGGCTGCTTATATCGAGGCGGCATATCATTCTTAAGACTTAGGCGATACTTCTTCCTAAGACCTAGACACAAACAACCCTGTCACGATTAACGTATCCGCATAAAGCATCCTATACTTTAATTATAATCTACCATAGGGAATTAAAGCAGTGGTGATCCTGTTAATACCCTAGCCCATCGGGACTTTACCCACTTATTGCTTGATGTTGTTTTATACACCGGTAGTCCACCACCAAAATCAATACCAATTAATAAATGAACAATACTGGTTGAACAATTATCGGGTCACCTGCCGGTCAACTAAGCTCATAATCAAAGGGTAATGATAAGGTGTCATTTGTGATCCTATTGGTCCGGGCATATAAAACACAACATGGAGAGCCATCCCGGCATCTAGGTTACTGGTTAGGTCTCCCTAGACCCAGTTGAATGATAGGTCGCATGTACAAGCACATAAACAAGTATAAGGCAATAAACATAATTAAACAACAACGAATAAATTAAACAAAGCCGGATTAAAACAAACCAAACATTATAATCTTCATTAACATGGCTAATACCCGAGGGTATTAGCCCACAATCATTGTCATTATTACATACGTGATCAAACAATTAAAAATCAAATGATTAAGAAATTAAGAATTTACACGATGCTTCTATGCAATAAGAGTAGTGCTCGACCTTGGCTGCTCTTCTTGGTTTGAGAACTTCAACTTTAGTTGTATACTATACAGAGAATGTGATATTGCACACTAAAACTCGTTTTTGAGTCTTGTATTTATAGTGTCAGAAATACACTTTGGATCTTTCCGTATGGGGATAAGTGGATACAGCGTATAGGGGTTAATTTCCTTGGAGTTCGCGATAAGATCAAATCAATTAAGATAATTACCATCAATCATATTAAATGCGTATCTTTGACTAATGCACAGCTGTGCATACGACGTATTGGTTGTAGTGGATACGCCCAGATCCATAGAATGTGATCATAACTCGTTCTGGCAGAGCTGGCATGATACGCCTATTCATCATTACTTAGGATATGGCGAATAGGTGCAAAAATAGTAATCTTCAAAATGGACTTCATTTAAGCTCTAGAAATGCGCTTTTTAGCTCTTCTTCCAAGGACTCCATAATACTCAAATAATTAAACTTTATGCAGTTAAGTACCAATATCTTGCAATAATTATATAAGAGTGGGTAAAATATGTGGGATAAATGATAGAAAGTATGACGTTATTTGATGATATCAGGCATATCATTCTTAAGACTTAGGCAGTACTTCTTCCTAAGACCTAGACACGTTGAATCCTGTCACAATTAACGCATCCGCATAAAGCATCCTTTAGTTAATTATAAAATATCTTAGTGATTTTACGCAATGGTGATCTAGTTTAAACCCTGGCCCATAGAGACTTTACCCACATACTTTCTTGAAGGCATTTTATATATTGGTAGTTCACTGCCCAAGTCTTTACCAATTGATTAAGAACGTACTCGTTGGTCCAAAGGGTCACCTGTCAGGCCAACTAAGCTCACTAATCTAAAGGCAAATATAGGTCATTATTTGTACTATTGGTTGGTCCAGATACATAAAACATGATATGGAGTGCCATCCTAGTATCTAGATCACTTGGTCAGTCTCATTAGACCCAGTTGAATGATGGTTCGCATATTCAAGAACATAAACAAGTATAAGGTGATAAACATAATTAAACTAACAAATATAAGGTGATAAACATAATTAAACAATCAATGATAAATTAAAGCATCGGGATTTAAACAAACCAAACATTAAATCTTCATTAAAATGGCTAATACCTAAGGGTATTAGCCTGTAACCATTGTAATAATACAAGTATAATCAAACAACCAAGGTAAACTAACTGAGTTAACGAATGATACCAACAATTAAATGATTACAAGAGTATAGGAATTACACGGTGTCTTCTATGGAATTAGTATCGATGCTTGATCTTGGTTGCCCTTCTTCTCATCTGAAAATCGACTTTTGTATATATGGTATAAAGAATATGATTAAGCACACTAAAAACTTATTTTTGAGTTTTCTATTTAAAGTCTCTGAAAATTAGTGGATACGGCGTATTGAAAGAGGTCAATATGGCGTATTGGGTGAGTTTCTTGGAGTGCGCGCTATGTGCATAATCAATTAGTAATAACTGTCTATAATCACATTTAATGCAGGATCTTTGATTATCTGACCAGCTGGATACGGCGTATGTAGTCAGCCGGATACACCGTATTGGGTATTGAACGTACGCGTTTTCTAGTGAAGTCCAGGCGCATATACGCCGTATCTTCTTTGCTAGATACAACGTATGTAGTCAGAAATAAGCAATCTTCAAATATCTTTGTTTAAGCTTTAAAATGTGCGACTTTTAGCTTGTCTTCACAATGTGCTCCAGAATTACTGCAATTAATAACTTTAAGCAATTAAGTAACAATTCTTGCAATAATTATATAAAGGTGGATAATTTACTCGGGATAAATGATGCTATAATAGTAACATCATTTGATGTCATCAAGCCTCTTCTTTTTCTTTTCTTAACCTTCGGGGAAAAGGAATTGATGGTGTCTATAGCTCAATTGATGGTTGAACAACTTGTTCTTTGGTATTCTGAGGTTGATTTTTGACAAGGGCTTCCTTTGGTTCAACTGGTATGTCATGATGTACTGTTATCTTCCTTTGTTCTACACTCTCTTGCAAAATGCCCTGTTTTGTGGCAGTTGTAGCATTCCACTTTGGTTTTATCAAAACCAACAGGTTCTTTTGCATCAAACTGTAGCTTTCTACCAGTCTTCTTGTAGAACTTCTTTATTCTCATGGAGATCATTGCCACTTGCCATTTTAAGTCCATTTCTTCAAGGTCATATTCATCAACCTGGTCTAAGTCCTCATGATCCAGTTGAGGACAACTTGATTGACTTGCAAGCAAGGAATATGATGATGTTGATGTTTGTTCATTTTTTGAACAATGACCAGAAGTGTTGGAAACACCATAAGCAGTACTAACTTCATTAGTAATGTTGGTGTTTTCAGAAACAAATGCTACATTTTGCAAGTTGGAAGATGATGCAGTAGAGCCTTTTACATCATTTTCAAAGACTCTTAGATTGTTGTACAAGTCATCAAAACTGAGACTGTCCATTCCTGGTTTGTTCCTCATAATTAAGGAAACTTGTAACCAAGCAGAAGGTAGAGATCTTAGAAATTTCTGATTTGCATCTTCAGTAGATACACCTGCTCCATGAATCTCTAACTGACTGAGAAGACTTTGGAATCTCTCATAGCCTTTGTGAATCCCATCTGTGTTGGATACAGTGAATCCTTCAAACTGTTGCTTCAAGATGTACTTCTGCATCTTTTTGGATTCATCATTTCCACCAAATCTGGATTTGATGGCATTCCACATTTCTTTTGCATCAGTCATCTTATGGAATTTAGCTAGATGATCTTCTGGTATGGCCATTAGCAAGGTGGTCCTAGCTTTTCTTTCTCTTTCTCTGGCCACTACTTCTTCTCCTGTTTTAGGAGGCAAAATTTTAATTTGTCCTGATGTATCAGTTGTGACTGACACAGGACCATTCCCATTTTGGATAACCTCCCAAATTGGATAGTCTGTATGAGCCAAATAGTGTTCCATCTTCATAGCCCATATATCATATTCTCCCTTTTTGAGAATAGGGAGCTTGATGGTTGATACTGTATGAGGAGTTTGTTGTGTTGGTGTTTGTTGTTGTGTTGGTTGTGGAGGTGGTGGTGGTGGATTTTCATCTTGTGTTCCAGACATGTTTAGATTTGTTGGTTGGAGATGAATAACTGGTTTTATCTGTTCTTCTTATTCAAAGTTTCTCAAAGGCTCTGATACCACTTGAAGGTCCTTACTAAACTGAATGGATCTTTGCAGCCTATAAAGGATGATAGCCAAGATGTATAAATACAAATGACTATGTAGAAACAATGACTATGAATACAATATGTTAATGCGGAATCTTAACACAAGTACTAAGAAGAACAATGAACAACTGAATAACAACTTTGTTAAAGTGTTCTTGAGGATTACAGATTGCTAACTATGATATTGTGTATATTTGCTAAGCTTCTGTCAAAAACTATATCTTACTATGCCTAGGGTTCCTTTTATATATTAAGGATAACCCTAAAAGGCTTACAAATCTTTTTCTAAAATATCTCATAAATATCTTTTAAATATCTTCTCAACGGTACTAACTAACTTTCTACTAACGGTACTAACTAACTAACAGTACTAACTACTTTGTACTGTCGGTACTAAGTATCACTAACAGTACTAACTATTTGTACTGTCGGTACTAAGTTAAGAAAACATTAATCCTAACAGATTATAATCAATAAATGCTTGCTTTATGCGAATGCATCTAATTGTGACAGGATTAGCGTGTCTAGGTCTTAGGAAGAAGTATCGCCTGAGTCTAGGAATGATATGCCTCTTCGAGATAAGACAATCATTGCACTAAATAAACAAACCTGCGTTTTATCGAATGATTCATGGTTGATACGTTTCCTTTACATTAGGTCCCGACCGCTTCTCTATCGTTTATTTGTCTTCTTGTGTGTGTTTATTTCTTAACTTGTCATCAAAACCTTAGGTTAGATAACTAAACCTCGTGTCAGTCTCTCAGGTTGAAACCCCCCTTATCATTAGTTTAGGTTTAACTTAGGTTTAAATTAGATTAATTTAGTACTAACATAGATAACTAAAATACTGATAAACTTAGGAGATAACGCTCTCGCTCTTAGTGATCGACACCCTACTTACTACGAAACTCAATCTGAGCGGGTACACTGCCCGTTAAAGTGTTTTTTTAGGTATAGCCGGCATAAAATATATAGTAAAACTTGATACATAAAATACCTACTCACAATGACACATCAAACCCATGAGATATTGGGGACCAAGCACTTGGATTTGTTTTTGTTGAAATAGGTATGCTTGAGAACATGCTTGGAACCGGATGATTGGACCAAAGATAGTGGTTCCTCCAAACATATGACCAGTAACAAGAGTTTATTCTCTACCTACAAAGCATACGAAGGAGGTAATGTTGTTTTTGGAAGTAACCTAAAAGGGAAGATCATAGCCAAAGGTACAATCTCTAATGACTCTCTTACTATATCTAATGTGGAACACGTAGATAACTTAGCTTTTAACTTACTTAGTGTTGGTCAAATTTGTGATAATAAGTGTCAAGTCTTATTCACGGAAGAAGGTAGTGAAACAATTAAAGATGGTAAAACCATAGGAAACAGGATTAGGAAAAATGATTTATACGTAATGAAATTAGGAAATAAGTCTCAAGACAAATTATGTCTCGCCACAGTAGTGGATAATTCTACCTTATGGAATAGAAGACTTGGTCATGCAAATATGCGTTTAATTCAATCATTGTCATCTAAAGAATTAGTTAGAAACTTACCTAAGCTAAAATATGATAAACATTTTTGTGATGCTTGTAAAATTGGGAAGCAAGCTCATGCAAGTCATAAAGCTAAAAATATGGTTTTCACTAAAAGATGTTTAGAATTATTACATATGGACTTATTTGGTCCATCGTCAATTAAAAGCTATGGAGTAATCTATACACCTTAGTTGTAGTAGATGATTATTCTAGGTATACATGGACTAGATTTCTAAAAACTAAAAATGAAGCTTTTGAGAAATTTGAAATATTAAGTAGAAAAATTCAAAACCAACTATGTAGTTCTATAATAGCTATTAGAATGGATCATAGTTGGGAATTTGATAATGAAGTACAATTCAGAGA
Source organism: Tanacetum coccineum (assembly GCA_026074375.1). Classification (NCBI taxonomy): domain Eukaryota; kingdom Viridiplantae; phylum Streptophyta; class Magnoliopsida; order Asterales; family Asteraceae; genus Tanacetum; species Tanacetum coccineum. The sequence goes on from BQNB010152555.1 coordinate 12,527, forward strand.
TTATTGTGATGCACAAGGCATTACTCATAACTTCTCGGCTCCACGTACTCCATAATTAAATAGGGTAGTAGAAAGAAAGAATATGACCTTACAAGAGATGTTTATGACTATGCTTAATGAGCAATCCATTCAACAAAAGTTTTGGTGTAATGTCGTTGATACGTCAACGTATATACTAAATAGAATATTACTTCGAGCAATATTAGGAAAAACCCCTTATGAAATATTTAGAGGTAGGAAACCTTCTCTAGAATATTTTAAAGTATTTGGAAGCAAGTGCTTTATTTTGAATACTAAAGACTATCTAACCAAGTTTGACCTAAAGTCATACGAAGGTGTTTTTCTAGGATATTCTAA
>BQNB010152556.1:3547-15758 GCA_026074375.1 Tanacetum coccineum
TGTTTTTCTTTAATACAAGTCAATTTAAAGTCTAATCTTGTGTGTTCTTGTGTTAATCGAATGATCTAAAGACCTACATAGACAATACTTGAATATCATTACAAAAGGTATTATTACATTAGGGAATGATGTTGTGTTTGTCGTTTATGATGGCAGAAGGTCTCTTGCAAGAGGACGGGCTGAAATTGGTGGGTTTGGGGTCTGAAATGGGTCAGTTTGGGGGTTGAAACAGGTGTTGGCTTGGGGCTGAAGTGGAGGCTAAAATGGGTGCATTTGGTTGCTAAAATAGAATGTGAAGTGGGTGCGTTTGGGGCTAAAGTGGGGGCTGAAATGGGTGTGTTTGGGGGTTGAAGTGGGGGCTAAAACGGCTCAGGCGCTGAAATGGGTGTGGGATTATGAGCTGAAATGGGGGCTGAGTTGGGTGCATTTTGGTGCTGAAATAGGAAAACAACATCTGAATTAAAAATGAGGATATAGTCGTAAGTAATGAATACAACTTTTATTTTGATTATACCAGTTGAAAAAATCGCAATGTCTATTAACCGAGTCTGATTTATATGGTCATACGTACCCGTTATAGCAAAAAACCGCATTGATAAAGAGGTCGTAGCGACGAAATATGGTAGAATTGCAATAACATTCTATGCCAACTCTTTCACATCAGGTATGTAACTCCAATCATTGCTCTTGACTGAAAAATGTGGTTGGTTATTACTAGAGGTGGATAATTAGACGGGCTTACTAATGGACCAAAGCGGGTTCGGTTGGGTAATTTTAATATGCGTCAAAAGGGAATAATTTTTCCGATTTATTTTCCATTGGGTCAATTGGTCACATCAGATACAGTCATTTGCTTCCGGAAAAGTGTGATCTTAGTCGGGGCACTAACTCTACCCTAAATGGTCCAAGTTTCATGTTATGCAAGTCTTAAGCAGATTATATCTCCACTATCTCAAAAATCATTTACGTTTAACTTTGATTTAGCCATTTCCATGCATTTAGTTTCACATTCCCATGCTTCCTTATTCTTAGCCATGTCTACCTTGATGGATTAAAGATGATACAACATTATCATTTACATTTGGTTTGTTCCATAGTTACAAGTCACTCTAACCATAAGCTATGTCGTTATAATATAAGTCATGTAGGTATTTAGATTATGATTTATGAATTGTTTATGATTCTCTAACGAATCAGAATGGAGTATGCAAAAGTATAGTCTTGGTTTTGTAGCTTTACACAATTAGCACACTTTTGGTTCTTAGTTGTCCATTAGCTTCAGATTTCTAGCATGTTGTCATTTTTTGGGGCATGCCGAATGATGAGATTTGATCATGTTGACTTTTCAGATTATTCAGGGAACAATACGACCACGGTCGCTTACTCTAGCAGGAAGGAAGCCTGCTTAGTATGTTCAAGGTTTAGCCGTCAGGATCCAAGTGTTCATTGATGATTTTGTTTTAAGACATTGGTGTTCTAGCAAATCCGCGTCTCTGTTATTACATTAAGCTTTAAAGTATTGTTTTAATTAGCTGTCTACTGTCAAAGAATGTGTTTTTCACTATTTTGTTATGCACTTCTATATGTCATGATATCTTCTGGATAGAGAAATATGAAATTGTAACATACAACGACAAAATCAAATGCTTCCGCATTGAAGCGCGAGCTCCCAAACCTTGTTGCAAACATTTAAATAATGATTCACTTTTAACGTTTCATTCGTTACAAATTTTTAATATTTCATGATGCATGCTGTTAGAATATATTTTTCACTTTTTATGTTTCCATTCTGTGTACTTCTTTATTTAGCTCATAGATGCATTTCAATAAAAAAAATGTCAAGCCATGGTTGATTTACAAAATACAAGGTACATAAATTTCCAAGTATAAAAAAAGTCAACAAATTTTGTTGATATCGTTGATACACCTGGTATTTTGGAGAAATAAAATCCAAAAATAGTGGACTTCATTTTTCTGCGCGTGTATTTTTTTTTGCTTTTCACATATTTTGGATCGTTAAACTATTGTTTGGTCCAAGTGATTTTTAAGTTTTCATATTATGAATACAAAGTTTTACCAAAATGGAGAGTACTACTTTCTCGATTTCGATAGTCTTTTCCTATTATCCACATTTTTTTAACAGACAACGTTATACATCTTTCTATACAAAGACCTTATATACATAAATTAAGCTCGTCACAAAAAAATAAGGAACATAGCTAGTGGTAAATAAACACATTTATTTAGATCGTCACAAAAAATTGCTCATACATGACACACGACATTGAACTCAAATTTGAGTACATAACACACGATGTTGAACTCGTACACAAAGAACAACTCGTACACGAAGAGCAACTCCTACACGAAGAGCAACTCGTACACAAAGAACAACTCGTACATGAAGAGCAACTCCTACACGAAGAGAAACTCGTACACAAAGAATAACTCATACACGAAGAGCAACTCTTACACGAAGAGCAACTCGTACACAAAGAACAACTCGTACATGAAGAGCAACTCCTACACGAAGAGAAACTCGTACACAAAGAACAACTCGTACATGAAGAGCAACTCCTACACGAAGAGCAACTCGTACACAAAGAATAACTCGTACACGAAGAGCAATTCCTACATGAAGAGCAACTCATATACAAAGAACAACTCGTACATGAAGAGCAACTCGTACACGAATAGCAATGATACACGTGCAGCAAATTTAAAAGATTTGCATCAAATTAAAAAGACTCATCACTCATGCACAAACTTACCACAACCGATACAAACAATATACTATTCATATAAATTAAGACCACTAATCCATCAATAGCAACTAATCCATCAATATGTTGAACTCCTTTGTCACATTCAAACATGTATATCATCTTAAAGCATAAACCATATCTGAAGGTCACATTCTGCGTTAATCATACTTAAGAGTGTATCATCTTTAAGGCTTTGCAAGAATACGTATAACTCTAAAGACGTGACACTGATAGAAAACTTTTAGTCCATCGTCGTTAACGCAGGTCGCGATACACCATGATACATAGAATGTCGGATACATAGGTTAAATGAAGGCATAACTCGGGGGCTGTTTATGAAAAAGGTTAAATGACTGTGAAACCGAGAAGGAATAAAATGATGGTTGTAGACTGCTGCGGCAAAGAAACCTTGAGTGACTGCTAATGAAAGCCACAACAACTAAAAATGATTAGCTGTCATCTCCGACATGTAAGTGATGTCAAGTATCGATCGCCGGAAATATATGGCGGTTGATGCTCTATTATTTTGCGCTACTATAGTGATCATCTTTGTCGAAGTACTTATGTTTTAAGAACAGTTTAATCAAAATTGGTTATGCTAGCAAAGTACAGTAGTATAATGTAAAAAGAGTGGAAAGATGAATACGTATTCATGGTGAGATGATAAAAAAATGGTGGAGCCGTTTTGTTTTTTCCAAAAATCTTTAAACAATATGCTATTAATGGAGAAGAATATAACTTGTTTGTAACAGTCATTTACCCAAATGAGGATTACTAAAATGCCCTTAATTATTTACATTGTAATTAATTTTATTTTTGGTTTTCTTTTAACCAAATTAATATCATCTTAAACAAAATAGAAGATCCAAAGGTCTAAAATGCTTTTGATTTTAACAATTTTAACACACTACACTACTTTAACTAAATTATATATATATATATATATATATATATATATAACAAAAATACCAAATACCAAATTATAGTATAAGAGAAGTATTCCGTAAGGTTTTTAAGAAGGAAGATTACTTTTATCCAAAGTAAAATCCAAAACCTTCTCGAGTCGTATCCCGACGAGGCGTGAATTGAAAATCAAGGTTAAGTTCGTGATCGAGTGATTGAATGATCAAATTTTTGATTTGGGATTCTATTTCTACAAATAATATGCAAAAACAAATAAACGCAAATAAACAATTAAAACAATTAAAGATTGGACCTAAAAACGTTAACGAGAATCTAAAAAAACGTGACTTAAAACCTAAATTATCAAATTTTAACCCTACAAAAGCAAATTTAATTTTTAAAGGTGCTAAATGATTAAAAATAATTTTAAAAAAAAGAATTATATTTTTTGAATTATATTTTATTTATTATGAATTAAAATTGGTTTTAATCTAAATAAAATATTAAAAATAGTAAACGACTTTATAAAAATCCAGGAAAATTACTGAAAATACTTTAAGCTATAACTAATCTAAGAAAAATAAGAACAGGAAATAAGCTATGATAATAAGCTGCTAAATAAGCTAAAAAAATAAGCCTAAAACTAGAAATAAGGATTAAATATTAAATATAACAAATTATAAACGAAAAAGTCCCAAGGGCCGTTGGTAGTGTGTGATGTGTTAAAGGTGTTGGGAGAATGAAGGAGATGTCACATGTTCGACCCCTATGACCTTTCTTTTTGATTAAACATTTTTTTTATATTTTCTTTTTGAAAAAGCAAAACTACAAGTTAAATTAAGAAACTTTAATAAAAGGCTTATTGACTAAGCTTAATAATAAGCTAATAATAATGCTGAAAAAGGGACATAATGCTAAAACTTAACTAACTGAACAAAAGCTAAAACTGTTTACACATAACAACTACTATAAGCCAAAACAAATCTCAAATAAGCTAATCTAGACCTGAACTATACTTAGTAAACATTTAAGAACAGAGATAAGCAAAAGGGCAAGAAAAGCAAATAAGCAGTTTAATCAACTAGTTAACAAATCAGCCTAAAAGGGCAATTTTAAGCTAAGATTAAAACTACTAAACTAATAAGCTCATGCCCAAAACCTTGAAACAGATTAAGTTCATAATATAAGCTATCAGAATAAGCCAATGACACACATTAAATAATACTAATAAGCTATAAAATGACTATTAAAAATGGCTGTTTACACTAAAATTATATTTTTTTGGTTTTTTTCAAGTTTTTATAAAAGCTAAAAGAGGCAAACTGCAGCCCTAAATTTAGCTACCTAAATAAAGCTTCTAAGACCCCAAAAGTCTTTTCCAGATTGAGCTTATACTCCAACATGCTTGTGCAAGAAAAATCAAAACTTAAAGTAGATTTTAACACACCTAAATCTAAGATTAAAAACTGGTTTTCTAACTTTAAAACTGATATGCTGAACTTGTGAAACTGTGACAGTTTTATACTTAAACCTTAATCACAAATTGCAAGACTTTTACACCTTGTTTCTATTCTATTTTAAGACTTTAACAAACTTGAAAACAAGACCAAATAGCATCAAACACAGATTTAAACTTATAAGCTGAGTTAGAAAACTTAAGGACCTCAGATTCAAAACACATATACTTAAAACCTTACAAATGAATTTTGGATTTTAAGAACTTATGAAAACTGATTAAAAGACCTATTTAAAGCTATATAAAGTTGGCTTGATGACCAAAAACAGTTTTACAACTCTTTTGACCCATTTTGGCTCTTAACCCAAACACCCCTTTTAGTTTTCAAAAAGCATTTTAAGCTTGAAATAAACTGATTTAAGCTTGGATTTTTAAAAACAGATGATTAACTAACAAACTTAAGGCTTAATAAGCAATATCCAACAACTGATAAGCATTTATCAATAAGCAACAAGATTAAGCATTTTTAAGCTATAAAACACAGATTATGAGAAATACTTGAACAAATGAGTTTTAAACTACAAGCTAAGCATGTTAAGCAATACTAAGACATAATAAGCATAAATAAGCAAAGATAAGCAGAAAATAAGTAGTTTAAATAAGCAAACAAATTTTTAAGCTAAAATGCAAAAAGTGAACTTGCAAGACCTTTTGCTCAAACAAGGGTATCAACATGCTCACAAGAGCTTATCTACAAGCTCTAGCTTGTTTTCACAAGCTAGTAAACCCATAAGCCCATCCTTTACTGGCTTATAATCCATTTAGCCCTTTTTTGAGTGATTTTTGGTAAAAAGGCTTATGCCCTATAAACTATGGAAAAGTTTATATGGTCTAAGTCGAACAACTTATATAAAGAGTAAATAAGAGCTTTTGCTATCTTATAAAGTACTTTGAAACACAATGAACATTAACTTAAAAACTCAGAATTTTATAACATAAAATACCTCAACTTTTCATTAAACTTTAAAAGAGTTACAAGACTTGAATAAAAACTACAATAAGCTAAATTTAAACTAAGATAAGTTGTGTAAAAACTAGATATCCTCAAGGGCTGACAAGAGTCATATTTATAGAAGATAAAGAAGGTCATAGGGTCTTCTCTTTGTACTAGTTCTATGAGGAGATAAGAAGCTGTGCTTCTTATGTGAGAGAGTCGAAATCATCATCTAAGCCCTTCATTATGCTTCTTCACCAAGTAGTATGATCACAGCCCTTGAACTGTTCTTTAATTCATCAACGAATGAGAAGTTAGGGGATTGCCAAGGTGGATTTGTTGGTTTGTAAAGTGGGGTTGAAGTGAGAAAGTGATGGGGTTTTGTTTGTTGGAGCAGGGGTCGAGGTGAGAGTGACAGATGAATAGTGTTTGTGGGCTTGGCGGGAAATGGTTTAGTCATTTAGTTTGTAACAGGGTTAGGGGTAAAGGGGTAACAGGGTTAAAGTTAGGGACTAATGGTGAAATGGTATAAGGACTAGCAGTGTTAGTCCTTAAGGACTAACGGTGTAATGGATTTAAAAGGTGTATGGTTAAGGGTTATGTTGGGCTTATAAATGGGCCAGGTTAGGATTTAATAGGTTTTGGACTTTTTTAACTTATAAGGTTTATAGATAAGGCTTAATGGGCTGGCCCGACCCATTAAATAGGTGCGGGTTTGTCCATTTTCGGCTTCATCTTTGACTTGTTGACTTTTTGACTTTGACTTTTTCATGCTCTTTTCATTCCCGTGCTTGGTTTTGTCCTTTTGGCTTAATTTTGTGTCTTTTTGTCGATATCCGTTCCCTGCACAATATAAATGCAAAACACACAAATACAATGCATTTTTGATATGTTTTTAGTCTTTTAAGCCTGTTTTAATAGGTAAAAGGTATGTGGAATTAAACACATACCAAAATCCCCCATACTAAACTATTGCCGTGTCTTCACGCAATGCCATAAGTAAACACTTTAGAAAACCAAGAATCTCAACCCCCCTCGACTAATTACCTCAAAAAGTAGCTAAGTGTTCATCAAGGGGAATTAAAGAATTATTAGCTTTGAAAAGTCCCGTTTTGACCATTTTTATAAATCTACACTAACTACTACACATTTTTTTATATTTCTCCTTTTTCTTTTTCTAACTAGAATGTTTGGACTTTCGTTATTTACTTAACCTTAAGGGTCATAGAACAAGAAGCACTTCAATCCTAAAATGCCCAAAAAGGATAAATTCATCGTCCTCGATTTTTCACTTGTCCCAAACCAAGCTTAAAAACGAAATCATCGTTAAATATAAGTTAAGATGCTAACACTACTCATACTTGTAACTCGTAAACTTTTCACTCCTGACAATTATTATATATTAGGTGAATGTGCTTATTTCGAATTTCAACCATAGATCAACCTTTTTAAGAAAATTGCAATATTTCTATGCTTCACCTTCTACCCAAGAATTATGATTTTGAAGGCGAGATCATTCCATGTAGCGACTTTCTTCTCGGCATATCCCGGCCGAGACAGGCTTAGGTGACCAGGCTTTTGACACCCCACAGAGAATAGTATCAAAACTCACGGACCTTCGGTTTCAAAAACTCTTAGGCTTCCCGTCACATAAACAATTTATTTAGAAAAACCACAACTTAAAACGAAATAGTCTTAGTTCAAAAGCATATTTAAATTTAAGAAAAAGAGATTTTCCCTATATTTATTAAGTCACATATATTACACTTAACATAATTATACATCCTTTAAACGAAGGAAATCCTCGACCTTTTTGAAGGCTGCAACATCGGTTGTGAGCCGACAAGATGCAGCAAACTTTTATCAGTCTCGGATTATTATTCTTACTATGGGCCTTCTTTTAAAGACTGCCACATCGGTTGTGAGCCGGCAAGAGGCAGTAAACTTTTATCAGCCCACAGTTTTTATTATTATTATTATTATTACCTTATTTTTTATATTACCACGATATAGAGAAAATTTCTTTTTAGAAAATTTATGTATAAATTTGAACTAAGACTAAATAAATTATTGTTATCGACTACATAAAAAGAAAATCATTGATTTAAGTTTAATTTTTGAAAAGAGCACGTATTATTAGTTCGGTTAGGAGCTTATGGGAGAAAAAGCCACAAACTACACTTATGAGCTCTTAAGATTTCCAAATAATCCTTGTTTAGCATCTAACTCATAATTAACTCTATCATTTATCGTTCTTCGCAAATTTATAATCTTTAATAAAAAGATTCGCGAATACTTAGTCAAATAAAATAGCTTAGACAAGTTTATAAAGGTTAAGGGACAAAGCTAAGAGCTCAACACGCTCGATCGGGTCAAAATTTATTTTTATTCTACACAACAGGAAAGTCAAATATTGTGACAAAACACTTATTTTATTTTTGAAATTTTTTCATTTTTTTGGTATTTTGGTGGTAAAAACAAGATTACGTAAAAAAAACGAATACAGGCTCAATCAAATCGATAGATCCCCCCCATACTAGAACTAAACTTTGTCCTCAATGTTTTAAGAAGGGTCTCTACGTAAATCTAAAGCCGTTTATTAAGTATGCTTAAAGATAAATGTTAGTCGATAAGATTTAGGATATTGGATTCCCATAATCATGCTAAGGATTGAAGCTCAAGTGAACGAAGGACAAAACCACGAGCACGAGAGTCTTCAAAATCCGGACAAACCTGGACATACAACACAAACCACGAAACACGAGAAAGGAAGATGCGAACCTCCTCACGTCACACTTATTCATTACTACTATTATAATTATATTAGGATAAGCATGGGTTGCCACCCACGAAGCGCTTGTTTATTAATGAGTCACTAAGCTTGACTCGTCCCCGAATTTAGTTGTCCATGGGGAAAGTTTGGAGATCCGAGACAACCATTGATATGTGTGAAAACACATATCCGTTTTATATCAAAAATGCCCCATAAAAGACAAAATTGTGGTTTAAATGCTTGTATATTGCTTGTTTTGTCTTTGTGATTGTGTAGGTATGTATATTGCAAAAATCTCAAGAAAACAGTCAAAAAAAACCGGACAAACACAGACACGTGAAAGGAAAGAGTGTGCAAAAGCCGGGAGAATGCTATCAAAGGTCAACAAAAGTCAACTCATGGTCAACAATGGTCAACTATAAAAAGACAAAACCCAAAAATTCCAAATCAGTCCCTCAAAGTTAGCTAAATTACAAAAATAATCCCTGTTAGCCTCAAAATATTGAGTCGAACATGAAGTTCGTTCATTATGTATTTAAGTCTCGGTCAATTAATTAGTTAATGTTGTAATAGAATATTATCAGGAATCGGGCTCGATAGTTAATCTAATATTGTATATGTTTCGGGTTTAATCCCAAGCAAAACCCGAGCCCGAGTCCTAGTTAAATATCCCACGCGTCACATTAAATGTGTAGGGGTATATATATATATAGATATTTTCTCATAAGAAAATATCTAATCTAATCTCATAATATCTTTTTTTCTAAATCTCAGTTTCTCTCATCTCTCTCTCTTCTTTCTCTCTCTGTACACCATCATCTCTCTATCTCTCTTTCTAGTTTCTTGTTCTCGATCCGTGATTGAATCGTGTTATGAAGTGATAATCGGGTACCTACAATTGGTATCAGTCGCCTCGGGTGGGTTTAGTGATTTGTTTGTGGTAATATTTATTAAGCTTATTATTCGGTAATTTTTTTTTGTTTTTATTTCGTCATAACCTTTTTCTTGCCATCTTTTTGTTTCACTTTATTTTTATCTAGATTTTCTATTATACCAGTGGCTAGTCAATATTTTTTACATTTTTTCATTTTTTATTTTCCGTTTTTTATCCATCTTTTTGTTGCTCTCTGGTGTGGTAAGAAAAACACAAGAACGAGTTTTTTTTGTGACAACCGAACGAGTGAGAAATCTCAAACATCACCGAACGAGTTTCATCATTATAGAACCAAACGAGTTTAAACTTGTGGGAACCGAACGAGTGGAAAATTTTTGAGCCGAACGAGTGAAAATTTTTGAACCGAACGAGTGGAAAACTTGTACAACCGAACGAGTGGAAAATTTTTGAGCCGAACGAGTGAAAAGTCAAGGACCGAACGAGTGAAATTTTTTTAACCGAACGAGTGGAAAACTTAAAGGACCGAACGAGTGAAACAACTCAAGGACCGAACGAGTGGAACTCGACTTGGACCGAACGAGTTTTTTTTCTAGCAGGACCGAACGAGTGAAATTCACATGCGCCGAACGAGTGGAAAACTCAAAGACCGAACGAGTTTTCATCTACTTGAGCCAACGTTAAATGACGGGACTTAAGACTTCTATCATCGTGTTCGTGACATCATTTCGATCAACGTGGTATATTTGGTTTTTACCGACGATAACCGTACGACTCCGCGAGATCAAATTCATAATCGGTAAATTTTTATAAATCTTCAAAGAAAAACGAGAAAAAAATGGAGGGAAATTTTGGTTATTAATTACCAACTTTTGGCAATTGGCACATGCAACCCCTCACTTGATACTACAATTGCACCATTCGTCCTTCCTTGAAAAGAAGCCCTTCTAGTTGAAAATAACTTTTCACCGTTAGTCCCTATCGCTTCAAAACAGCCCGTTAGCCCTTTAAAGTGAATCGTTTGTGCACCGTTTGTCCTTATTTGAGTTTTGATCAACCGTTAATCATTTCAAGCTCAAAATTCGTGCACCGTTCATCGTTTTAGCTCACAAATCGTTTACAAAAGTTCAAGTTCTTCAACGACAACAACGATTTCAACAATAATTCTATTTTTACGGTTTTCTTGATTTAGTAAAATCCCGCGAAATACTCTTGTATTTTCTCGGTTTAGTCAAGACTTGTAAAATCCCGTAAAATAGTTTTCCACAAACAACAACAATCACATCCACTTAAGATCCAACAAAATCTTTCACACTTCATAATTCATAACTATTCATTCATCATGTCTACTCCAGTCAACACATCCTCAACAGATAGTCAAATGCACAATAATATCATGGCAGCTGGTTCGAAAGATCGACCACCAATGCTTGGACCAGGAAGATATTCTCAGTGGCGTTCGCGTTTTCTACGATACCTTGACACTAAATCGAATGGTGAATATCTGAGGAAGTGCATCTTTGAAGGTCCATATACGCCCACGAGCGTAATCATTGCGGCTGTTGAAGAAGCAGAAAACATTCTACCAGTAGCTACACATGAAGAAGCTGTGACAATACACAACATGACAACAGAGAACAAACTTTACTTTCAAGCTAAAAAGGAAGCTATTTTCTTGATTTTGACTGGTATTGGAGATGAAATTTACTCAACTGTTGATGCATGCAACACAGCTAAGGAGATGTGGACAGCCATTGAGAGGCTACAACAGGGTGAATCGTTGAACGTACAAGATGTAAAGACCAATCTATTCTGGGAATTTGGGAAGTTTACTTCTCGAGATGGAGAATCCATGGAGTCTTATTACTCACGGTTTTATAAACTGATGAATGAGTTGACAAGGAACAACTTGCAAGTTTCACCAATGCAAGTGAATGTTCAATTTCTTCAACAACTTCAACCAGAATGGTCAAGATTTGTGACGGTTGTCAAGCAGAGAGAGGAAATAGACAAAGTCTCATATCACAGGCTGTTTGACCTTCTGAAGCAGTTTCAAAACGAAGTTAATGATATCCGTTCTGAGAGATTAGCCAGAAGTGCAAATCCGTTAGCACTTCTTGCGGCTGCTCAACCATATTCAGATAACTACTATCAGGCACCAAAACCTCAAAGATCGAATGCACCATCATACAAGCTATCTTTGTAGAATACTAGTAATCTAATGAATCAACCAAGAACAATGAGTGAGATGTGGGTTGGATTGTTAGAGAAACTTGGATGGAATGGATGATTGTATTATGAATGTGTGAAAAACAAAATGGAACGACCAACAATGAACAACCAACCCTCTCCAAGACTAGGAGAGGGTGTATAAATACTACCATGGCCGGCCCATGGGCTGGAGTTGGGCCACCCATAGGCCTTGGGC
>BQNB010152557.1:4946-15758 GCA_026074375.1 Tanacetum coccineum
CAGATTTGCTTACAAAAGCATTTGATGTAAGTAGATTTCAATATTTGATTGCTAGTATTGGAATGCTAAATCTTTAAAGTCTTGATTAAGAAAATGGTAAGGTAAATGAATAAGAGAGAATTAGTGAGATTAAAACCAGAAAGAGAGACGTGTGATAAAAATTGACAGAGAGATTTAGTGAGCTAAAAGAATTAAGAGAAATCAAAAACAGACAGAGAGAATTGTGAGCTAAAAGAATTGAGAGAAATTAAAAACAGACAGAAAGAATTGTGAGCTAAAAGAATTGAGAGAAATAAAAAACAGACAGAGAGAATTGTGAGCTAAAAGAATTGAGAGAAATCAAAAACAGGCAGAGATAATTTGTAAGTTAAAATACTAATTTGATGATGGAAATGCTGATTAGAAAGGAATTTGAGTTAATGCCGGTGATTCAAAGTTAATACCGCTAGGCATAAACTTACTGATGCTAGAGAAAGTTAATGCTGCTAGGCTTAATTTACTACTGAGTTACTACTGTTGGGTTACTTACTACTGCTAGTTGAAAGTTAATGTTGTTAGGCATAACTTACAACTGCTAGCGAACGTTAATGTTGTTAAGGGTATTTATATAAATACTTCGATTAAGGGTTTCATTCAAAATTTTACTCGATTTTAATCTTTAATATACTCTCTAATCATTAACCCTAACTCAATTTTATCGTTAATCATCAAAACCCATCACAATGTCTGCTCCAAAGTTTGTTGATTCACACAACATGGTCGCGTTCTTGGCTAAACCCACTAAAAGTGAAGAGTTTGAGCAAATTGTAGATTTATTGAATGCAAATCCTATCAAATATGCGTTAACGGTTAATCCTATAATCTATACTTCATGTATTGAGCAGTTTTGGGCTACTGCAAAGGTGTGAAGATAAAGAAATATTCTAAGTAGTTACTAAAGCTTCTGTTACACTGTTATTGCTGCTTATACAAAAGTTACTGCTTGATATGAAAGTTACAACTGCTGAAAGATTACAACTGCTAGAAGAGTTTTACTGTCAGAAGGATAAGATTGTAGAATTGCTTATCAAGATTACTTATGGGATAAGTATGAGATATTTTGGTAAAAGATATGTATAAGTTATTAGTTTAGAAGATCATGATAATTTAGGAGTATATTGTAAGCCATGTAAGATCTCCATGGTGTTATAAAAGGAGGTCCTAGGGCCCATGTAGTTTAATTTATTATATATATATCACATCATATGTATTATATATATATTTATACTATTATATATATATATATATATTATATATTATATATATAATATATATCTTTATAGTCATTTATAGAGCTTCAAGGTTTTGTATAACCCTAACACTATCAAGAGTGTTCGTATTAATATATTGAGGCTTAAGGTTTGGTATGATACAATCTTACTTATTACTGTTTCATTGTTTTTCTTCTTGGTATCATAGACTAGATTCCGCATAGTCTTTCATATATTCAATCAAAGTTTCTACTATAGTTGTCTTGGATTTATTAAATACAACTAAGCCTTTTACAAGCTAAGCAAGATCTATTCAAGTAGGATCAACAAGTGGTATCAGAGCTTGTTGAGAAACTTTGAATAAGAAGAAACAATCTACACTTACCAGATCTATTTATTTATGAAAACATGGATGCAGTATCTTCACCAATGGTTGCTGCTGCAAAACTTCCAGTCCTTAATCTAGGAGAATTTGAGCTTTAGAAAATAATGATAGAACAGTACTTCCTAATGACAGATTATGCTCTTTGGGAAGTAATAGTAAATGGAGACTCACCTCCACTAAAGAGAACTATTGATGGTGCTGAGCAAACGTATCATCCTATAACTACAGAGGAGAAGTTAGCAAGGAATAATGAGTTAAAGGAAGAGGTACATTGTTAATGGCCCTTCCAAATGAACATCAACTAAAGTTTAATACCTACAAATGTGCCAAGACTCTAATGGAAGCTATAGAGAAAAGGTTTAGAGGAAATAAGGAGTCAAAGAAAACTCAGAAGACACTTCTAAAGAAACAATATGAGAATTTCAATGGATCAAGCTTAGAAGGACTTGATCAAACTTATGATAGGCTTCAAAAGCTTATTAGTCAGCTAGAGATTTTGGGTGAAACTATTTCTCAATAAGATATGAATCTGAAGTTTTTAAAGAAGTCTCCCATCAGAATGGAAGACTCATACCTTGATCGGGAGGAACAAACCTGATTTAGACACCTTGAGCATGGATGACCTATACAATAATCTGAAGATTTATGAAACTGAAGTTAAAGGGTTATTAAGCTCAAACCAAAATTTACAAAATGTAGCTTTCGTATCTTCCAATAACTCTGGCAGTTCCAATCAAGCTCGTGGTTCTAACTATGCCAATACTGATAGTATGGGTGATGATGTGATCTATTCTTTCTTTGCAAACCAATCCAACAATCTACAATTAGATAATGAGGACTTACAACAGATTGACGCTGATGACTTGGAAGAGATGGATCTAAAGTGGCAGATGGCTATGTTTGGACCATGAGAGCCAAAAGATTCTTAAATAAGACAGATAGAAGGAGTTTAATGCCACAATGGTTTGAAGACCATAGGGTTTAACAAATCAAAGGTGGAATGCTATAACTGTCATAAAAAGCGGCATTTTACAAGGGAGTGCAAGGCTCTAAGGGAGAACAGGAACAGAGAACCGGTAAGAAGGATTATGAAGTTGGAAACCAACTAAAGAACAAAATGCGTTGGTTATCAAGATGTCTTGGGTATGGACTGGACGTGGCCAAGCGAAGAAGGACCTATAAACTTTGAACTTATGGCATATACATATTCAGGTTCTTCAAGTTCTTCAAGGTCGATTCTAAAGTATCTACTTGTTCGAAAGCATGTTTCAAAATCCTATGAAATCTCAAGAACATTATGTAATCTTGACAAAAAGATTTTAATAAGTCTCAATTAAATGTAGGGCTTATAAGCAGGTCTAGAATTTGTAAAGGCTTAGGACTAGATGTGTATATAAATGAACAGTTGTTTTTGAAGAGGACATAAAGATTTTAAAACTTGATATTAAGTTGAGAGATAATGCACTAACAGAGCTTAGAAAGAAATTTGAAAAAGCTGAAAATGAAAGAGATGATTTAAAACTTACCTTAGAAAAGTTTGAAAATCATCAAAAAATCTAAACAAACTATTAGAGATTCAAGTAAGTGATAAGTTCAAGACTGGTGTAGGGTATGATAGTCAAGTGTTTGATAGTTAGGTGAATAATAAGCAAAAAATAGGTGAAGGGTATCATGCAGTTCCTCCTCCCTACACTGGGAACTTTATTCCCCCTAAACCTAATTTGGTACATGCTAATGAGGAAGAATATGTTTTTAGTGAGTCAATAACTAGTGTGCCTGCTGTTGCAACTAGTGAAGCGCCCTTATTTTTATGTTTTTTTAATCTACGAATCAAAACTAAGTCTGTTAGTGAAAAACTTAATGAAGACTAGATATTGACAGTGTGGTATGAGAATGAGACTTGAGTTTAAGTCTAACAGAGAAAAACCTATAGTTTTTACCAAAGTAGATTTGTTAAATCTATGAAGCATTGTAAAAACACCTAGGGAGTCTGTTAAGAAGGTAGAGAATGATAAGTAAGCTAAATACCTTAGGAAAAACAGTTAAAGTTCTAGAGGTAATAAGAGAAACTAGAATACTGTAATGACTTAAAAGTTAGGAAGTAATTTTGAGTTTAAAAATAAAGCTTGTTATGAATGTGGTAGTTTTAAACATTTGATCAAAGATTGTGATTTCTATTAAAAGAAAATGGTGAAAAAACCTTTAGGAACAATGCTTAGAAGGATGAATCACAATTCTCAAAGAATGATTCACCCTCTCATACTAATAAGGAAATTTTTTGTTTCCAAAAGCCAAAATACAAAGTCTTTAATGAAATTGTCATTAACAACACTTAATATTGCTAGGCTAACTTTTTCAAAAGCAGCAGTAGCAGTTAATACTGTCAAGACCAATTATATTGCTCTACCAAGACCAACAGTGATTAGTGCGATGGATAGCATCACATGTTTTCTAATAGAAGCACATTCACATGTTAGAAGGCCCTTTACAAGTCTGTACACAATATAGACATACAATTAAATGAAAATGGTTATACTGTTAAGTGAAATATACTAAAGCTTAGGCCAAAAAAGCCTAGTAGTAAGTAGTTAATAAGGGATAATAAGGCTAATGATGTTCAGGACGTCAGCATGGGTGAGGGTTTTGGACCAAAGCAAAAGTTTTAGCTCATGTCTCCAGACATAATGGTGCACTGCATCAATAAGAAATTAAAATATTTAAACTATGTTGATGCACGCAAGGCAGATCTAAGTCTGTAATGGCTTGGGTCCATAAGGAGAGCTTGATTCTTGCTACTTTTTGTGCAGGGAATCCAATAGCTAAGAATTGCATAAGAAAAAGAGTCTTTGACAGTGGGATGTCTAGATACATGACTGGAAACAAGTCCTACCTCTTAGATTATGAAGAAATTGATGGTGGATTTGTTGCCTTTAGAGGAGATCCCAAAGGAGGTAAAAATACTTGTTAAGGAAATCAGTAAGGTAAATTTAATTTTAAAGATGTGTATACTTTGTTAAGGAGCTTAAGTTTAAACCTTTGCAGTGTCTAAACAAATGTGTTGGGACAAGAAAATTAGTGTTATTTTTACAGACATAAATGTGTTGTTCTTGTCTCTAGACTTTAAGTACTTGATGAAAATATTTGTCTTGCTTAGAGGTTCCTTAGTAAAGATACATGTACAGTTTTGAATTAAACTTTTTTGTGAGTTCAGGAGGTCATAGCTTTGTCTCTTTGCAAAGTCCACATTAGATGATCTACTCTATAGAATAGGAAGGCTTGGACTTAAATAAATTTCTAAACTCATGAAAAAACTAGGTGAGGGGAAACCTTTGTAAGAGGTTTTACCTTCAAAGTTTTTGAAAATAGTAATCATATCTGTGTTGCTTGTCAGAAAGGAAAGCAACATAAAGCCTCTTGTAAGACCAAGACTGTTAAGCACTCAATCCTACAAACCATTATAAATGTTGGCATTAAGGGGTATTTGTTTATGGCCAACATTGTAAAAGAGTCTAATGAAAAAGATGTACTGCCTAGTTGTTCATAGTTACTATAGTAGGTTTTGTTAGGTTTTTCTTTTTAGCCACTAAAGATGAAACTAGTATAAATCCTTAAAACATTATAGAATGGCATAGAAATAATCTAATAGCCTTAAAGGTTGAAAGTAATTAGATGTGAACAATGAGACTGAATTCAAAATAAGGTCATGACATCAATTCTATGAAACTAAAGGGTATTAAGAGAGAAATTTAGTGTTAGCTAGGACTTCCCACAACTAAAATGGATTGCAGGAAAAGGAAAACAATTGAACACTAATTGAGGCTGCTAAGGACTATGTAGTTGATCAAAGTTACCTACTACCTTTTCGGCTGAAGCGGTTAATACTGCTTGTTATGTATAAAATATGGTATTTGTAATTTACAGCCTCACATACAAGACCCCTTTGAAATTTTTCTAGGTGAGAAACTGCCTCAAGATTCATGATGAGGACCATTGGAGTGTCCTGTTCCAATCCTTATATCGTAGAACACCTAGATAAAGTTTGATGTGAAAGGCTGTATGAAGGGGTTCTTTGTAGGAAGGATTACTCTACAATAGTAAAGGCATTACAGGTTTTAACAGTTAGTAGAACTAGGATAGTTGAAGAGAACCTGCATGTCAAGTTTAGTGAGGATACACCTAATATTGTAGGAAGTGGACCTAATTGGCTTTTTGATATAGATGCTCTAACAAAATCTATGAATTATGGGCCAGTTGTTACAGGGAATCAATCTAATGGTAGCGCAGGTACAAAAGCATGTGTTGATGCAGGAAAAGCTAGAATAGAGATAGTACCTGGAAAAGATTACATACTGCTACCATTTTTGACTCAAGATCCATCATTCTCTTCTTAGTTCAAAGGATTCTCCTGAGTTGCTTGGATTCAAACCATAGGTGTAGGAGGAAAAGCAAGGAATGCTAAAGATCTAGAGATGAAGATAGTGAAGGTGCCCATATAAGGAGCCAATAGTTAATCAAGATCAGATGCAATGTCAATACACTAACAACATTTACTTTCTGGTATAGTCAACTATTAATGCTTACTGACATAGTAAATAATGCTGATTATTAGGAATACTAGTCTATGGATGCTTACGTGATGATGATCAAAACATTGTCTAATCATGGAAGAGGGATTGTCTATTTAGATGATGGATGAGGGAGTTGATGCAAAGTCTTGACTATGAATATTGGATACAAATATCCTTGTCAGTCTTACTCCAACTACCAAAATTTATAAGGATCATCCATTTGAACAAATAATTAGAGATATACATTCAGCACCTCAACCAGAAGGATGACAAAGAATGTGACTGACCTGGTATGTTTAGTTCAGTGCAACAGAGAATTAACCATAAAACTATTTAGAATTGTCCTCTTTGCATGATTCTTATCACAAGTAGAAGCCCAAACAGTATTCCAAGCCATTACCAAGATCCAAGCTGGATAGAAGCTATGCCCGACGACACCGATTTTCGCACGCCCTTCCAATATTACAACAGGTTTGGACTTTGAAGGATTTACCACTATGGCCAATAAAGCTGCTACTTAGTCTACTAAATGGGTGTACCTAGGAGGACCTACACAGTACTTGACCTGATAGAAGAGGCATTGTAATCAAGAACAAGGCTAGGTTGGTTTCTTAGGGATACACTCAAGAAGAGGGAATTAATTATGATGAGATTTTTGCTCCACTTGCTAGGATTGAAGCAATTAGATTGTTCTTAGGCCTATGCCTCATTCAATGATCTTTGTTATATCAAAGGGATGTGAAGTGAGGCATTTCTATATGGACAAGATTTGACGAGAAGTTTGCATTTCTGTAAACCTCCAGTGGTTTGAAGATCAGAGTTACCTGACAAAGTTTATAAGGTAGAAAAGGCATTATATGGTCTACATCAAGCTATCCTAGAGCTTGGTATTTTTGAGACTATATCTTCTTATTATGCTGGTACAATGGATTTCAGTAGAGGCCAGGAGGATAAGACTTTTTTTATTAAAAGAAGTTCAATGGTAATATTCTTACTCATTCTAAGTATATCCTGTGATTAGATATCAATTTTTTGGATCTCTACTAAGGAAGGGTTTATGCACTGAGTTTGAGAATAAATTGTGCATAAATTTTTTTTAAGATGAGTTACTATGGGCGGGATCTTACCTTCTTTTTAGGACTACAACGTGACTCAAAAAGGATGATGCAGGATCGTTTCATCAGTCAAGACAGTATGCGGATGAATATTTTGAAGAAAAGTTTAGGTTTTCTCAACTATGATGTACAGCACGTATCTGATGGACATTCAATTCCATTGCTAAACGATGCAGAAGCTGACGATTTTGAGTTCACTTATATAGATCAATGGATTGGATCATTGATGTATCTAACAGTTCTAGGCCTGATATAATTGTTGGCACTGCTATGTGCTTGTGCAAGATTTCAACCGTCATACTAAAGTTTCACAGTCTTCATGCCAGTGAAAAAGAATCTTATAATACTTGAAAGGTAAAGACCTAAATTAGGCCTTTTGGATTATAGACTAAGGATCATTCACCATTTGACTTGGAAGCTTATTAATGACAGCTTTGGTATCCTAGAGATTCACCATTTGACTTAGAGGCTTTTTCTGATAGTGATTATGCTGGTGCTAGCTTAGACAGGAAATCCACAACAGGAGGTTGTCAATTTCTTGGAAGAAGGTTGATTTCATGGCAATGTAAAAAGCAGACAATAGTTGCCAACTCCACTACTGAAGCAGAGTATGTTGCTACTGCTAATTGTTGTGGACATGTTTTATGGATCCAAAATCAATTGCTTGATTATGGATACAACTTTATGAACACCCAGATTTTCATTGACAATGAAAGCACAATCTGCATTGTTAAGAATCTAGTGTTTCACTCAAAGACTAAGCACAGTGAGATTAGACATCACTTCATCAGGGATTCATATGAGAAGAGATTAATTTAAGTGATCAAGATTTACATCAATCATAATGTTGTTGATTTACTCACAAAGGCATTTGATGTTAGCTGATTTCAATATCTGATTACAAGTATTAGAATTCTTAACCTCTAAAGTATTGATTGGGGGGAGGTTAATTATGAAGTCTTGATTAATGAAAGGATGTTTGGAATGGAATAAAACAGCAGCTAAAGATGAATTTCAAGTTAGTGATGTTAGAGTAACTTACTACTGGCAAGTATACTTAATGCTGCTAGTTGCATTTAATGCTGTTGTCAAAATTAAAAATGTTAAACCAATCAAGCAGAAGTGGGTGAAGGGTCAAGAAATCCCACTGAACCCCAACACACATCCATAATTGTCTCACTATTTAATCTTGAACCAATCACTATTCCATTATTATCTTAACCTAAAAAAGACTCAAAAACCTAGGAAAGCCAAAAGGACCACTGAGATATCTCAGTCTAGTGGACCTATTCCCCTTGTAATAGATGAGACTGTCATTAAGGAGTGGGAAGACAGAATGGAAAGGGCTGCCACTACTGCTTCTAGCTTAGAAGCAGAGCAGGACAGTGGTAACATAAATAGGACCCAATCTATGGCAACACTTAATGAGTCTTTTCCTTGGGGAACTGATTTAGGTAGTGGTCCCAGGTGCCAAGATACCGTATTGAGGGGTGCAGAAGCTCAAATTTGATTTGAGGCTGCATCTAAACAAGTCCTATGATCCACCTCTCTCAAGAGTTAACATACTTGGAAGTGGGGAGGACAACATGAAACTAAAGGAATTGATGGAATTTTGTACCAAACTATTTGTTAGGGCTCTTGCTTTGTGATATAAAAACAGATGTAGTGAATTGGTAAGAAAAAGAAATGAGAGATATAGTGAGTTAAAAGATAGAAAGAGAGTTGTGTGATATAAAAACAGATAGAGTGAATTAGTGAGAAAAAGAAATGAGAGATATTGTAAGATTAAAAATAGAAAGAGAGCATGCTGGATTAGCTAATACTATTAAGCTTAACTTAATGCTGCCAGTTTAAGTTAATGCTGTTGAGGGTGATTTCATAAATACTTCGATTAAGGGTTTCAGTCACTCATTCAATCAATTTTACACCTTGATTTACTCTCTAATCATAAACCCTAACTTAATTTCATCTTTAATCATCAAAACCCATCACAATGTCGACCCTAAAGTTTGCTGAAACTTACATTTTTGTTGTGTTTTTAGAGAAACCCGAAGAAAGTAATGGGTTTGAAGGCATTAGTGATTTTCTAAATGCAAGTTCTATCAGATATGCGTTAACGGTTAATCCTATAGTATATGAATACTACATTAAACAGTTCTGGGCAACTGCTAAGGCTAAGACGGTTAATGGGAAACGTTAAATACAAGCCCTAGTAGATAAGAAGAAGGTGATCATCACTGAGAAGAGTGTAAGAAGTGATCTTATGTTAGAAGATGCTGAAGGGACTGAATGTCTGCCAAATGATGTAATTTTTGAACAACTGACACTCATGGGGTATGAAAATCTTACATAAAAGCTTATTTTTCATCCTAATAGAAATTTCTTATCCATACAAATTTGCAATGCCTTAGTGCTAAGACTACAGCTTGGAATGAATTTAGTAGCACTATGGCATATGCTATCATTTGTCTTGCTACAAACCAAAAATTTAACTTTGCCAAGTACATTTTTGATCATATGATGAAAAACTTGGAGGGTGGGGTTAAATTTTTTATGTATCCAAGGTTTGTGCAAGTGTTCCTAGATAAACAAGTTGAAGGAATGTCAAAACATAAAGGGATTTATGTTACACCTTCTCATACAAAGAAGATTTTTGCTAATATGAAGAGGGAAGGAAAAGGTTTCTCTGGGAGAATCACCCCTCTATTTTAAACTATGATGGTTCAAGCTCTAGAAGACATGGGTGAAGATTCAGCTCCTTCTACTAATTCCCATTCCATACCCATTATTACTCAACCATCATCATCTATACCTTAAAAGAAAAAGTCCAAAAGGAAACAGAGGAAGGACAGTGGTCCTACAGAGCCTATCCCTGATGATGCTACTAATGAGGAACCTATATCTACCCCTTCCTGTGATCCACCTCAAAGTGGTGAGGATAGATTGCAACTTACTGGATTGATGAGTTTATGTACCAAACTACAAAAGCAGGTTCTTGATTTGAAGGAAGCAAAGAATGCTCAAGCAAAGGAGATTGCTAGTTTAAAGAAGAGAGTTAAGCAGTTGGAAAAGAGAAGGAAGTCAGAAACTTCAGGGCTTAAAAGGTTAAGGAAGGTTGGTTCAACTAGCAGGGTAGAATTCTCTAATGATGTTAGTTTAGGTGCTCAGGAGGATGCATCCAAACAGGGGAGGAAAATAGCTGATCTTGATGATGATGCAGAGGTGACCTTGATTGATGAGACTTAAGAAAGAAATGATGAAGAGATGTTGTTTGATGTACAAGATGATTTGCAAGGTGAATAAGTTATTGCTGAAAAAGAAGTTGCTGAAAAGGAAGTTAGTGCTGCTGATCCAGTTACTACTACTGGTGAAGTAGTTACTACTGCTAATGTTGAAGTTACTACTACCAGTGCTCCAACAACAACTATTAATGAGTTAACTCTGGCTCAGACTGTAATAGAGATCAAAGCAGCTAAACCCAAAGCTGTTACAAC